>OY757256.1:9251321-9299957 GCA_963584085.1 Pyrausta aurata | reverse complement strand
AAAATGCATATTTTTATGCCCAAGGAATAATATTTGGGTACTAATATCACAGATGATATAATAGTACGTACTGAAGGATCACTCTGCTAAGGCCCACTTGCGAATGATGATTTAAACCAGGTTTACGCTAATCCTGGATTAAATCTTATTTCTCTCTAGCAACGTCAAATAAACGGAAAGAGACAGAATGTTGCGCATAATCTTATTGAATTGTCTTACAATTAAATAAAAAGCAACTCTTCGCTACAACACATTAAAGCGTAATTTTGTTCGTGCGATTACGAGAGTTAGGAGACATTGCATAAAAAATTGTGCAATTTTTCTATAGCAAGCAGCGCGGTCCACGAGCGGCAGCCTAGCTGGCGTTTATGCGCTCAAATCTGCAATTTAATGAAGACGTGCATTTCGCCAGCTGTGCCATAATTTCAAACTCACGTTTCATGATCAATAAATAATGAGCGCTTAAACGATCTTTCTTTACCAGGAAATATAATTAATAAAGTTAGTTTTATTAAGCATATTCTCAGAGTACTCACAATTGGCACAGAACGGCTGACGGAACGGCCAGCCCTTAGCGTACACGCACGCCATGATCAAATACTGGAACGACGTCACTATGAATATCACTGTATTCTCCCAGCACAGGACTTGCTCGACGTCTGGCCCACCGACAACTGCTGTAAACCTGAGAAAAAGAGAAAAACCGTTTAGAGATGTCACATGATATCATCATCATTCTCTTGCCCTGTTCCCAGTTTATCTGGAGTCGGCGCAGTATGTTTTACGCTTCCACACTATTCTATCACTCGTCACTGTACCGTCTACTCCTTTCACACTCATATCGTTTTTCACACAGTCCATCCATCTCTTTTTCATGTTACATGCTATAAATCCCACTAATAAACATATAAATAATGTTGTGTAATGTTGTCATGAGTAAATATAATCCGATCTATTCGACTAAACATGAACAATAAAACAGTGGCATAGCAACAAAGATAATTGTGATCTTTATATGATCTAAAGTCAAGGTGTCTCTTTCACTTTTTAATTACATCTTCTTTAATTTGCGAAAATGTTTTATTAATATGCTTGAAACAGCTTGACAAGTTACCGAGTTGACCAAATTAAAATAACGTTCAAGATTCAAATATGATATGAAGCAAGAATATCAAAAGAAACTGCGAGTACTCACCAGGGCTGCGAGTAGAGCAGGTAGATGGGCGCCAGTTGCATAAGAAGCACAAGCGTCACCTGAAAAAAACATTATCTATATACTTTGATTAAAGTAAAATAGCGGAAGATACGGCATGTCATACTAATTGTCAGCTAAAAAATGGCACTGCACACTACTACATACAAGATGACCCACACAGCTGTGTAACTTTACGCTACTGACGACAGAGACAAACCCATTTCTTACGACGGTAGTGCGAGCGAAACAAACGCGTTCTTTGAGATGAGTCTCTTGTCACTTTGACGTCTCCTTGCAATAAGAATCAAGAAGCGTCAGCAGACAAATCGAAGTGAAATTGTGTACCATGTTTTTTGTAAAAACTAATAAATTAGTTGTTATTATTACTTTACTATTTTGAAATGTCGAGCGATGTTTGGCGTGAGTAGGGTTACCAAAAATAAAACAAAATATAAGTTTATTTTTAAATATTTATTGTTAAAACATGATTTCCTTTAATGAATGATTGCCAAGTATAATTTATTTTGTAATGAATAACTACTTGGCCCGCTGCAGTTAACATGATGAGTAGATGGCACTGACGTCACGCAACGATGTATCCGTAAGAGACCTGCAATTATACAGATTACATGCAAGTGAATTTAAAAAAAGCTTCACGTTAATACTGTCATTTTTGTAACAAACTTGAGTAGATAATTATTCTATTGTTTACATTATTGAAGTTGAATATCATTTTACAAAACATTACTAAAGAAGCAACAATCAATATCAGGTAAAAGTTTAATTATATAAATTTATTATGATCGACATTTTATGCTAACGGTACCGCGTAGACAAATCTCAACAAGCAGCACATGTTGCGTTATGTGTCATCAATCATCATCATACCTAACTGGTCGCACATCAATGAATCGTATATTTCTATCTCGCCCTGAAAAACGGCCGTCAAAAAAAGACTGAATTTACAAATAAATTTAGAAATTAAAGTTTTCGTGTACTTACGAGTGAAATGTGATTCCATGCGATTAGTTTTTCCTTTTAGAATGGTTTGGGCAACGTATGAAAGCACACGAAGGCATTTTGGTTACGTTTAACCTGAAAAAATAATTATTTTCTCCTTACGTCACACGTCTCACATATGTCATCCGCGCACGCAATCCCGATTGCAACTGAAGACAATTAGGCGACGGGGGCCTGATTTTAGCGGTCCACGTTCGAGTGGCGCGTCACCTATCTTCCGCTATTTTACTTTAATCAAAGTCTATATAAATAAAAATGAATTGATGTTCGTTAGTCTGATTAAAACTCCAGAACGGCTGGGCCGATTGAGCTGATTTTGGTTTTAAAATGTTTGTCGTAGGCCAGGGTAGGTCTAAACGGTGAGCAAATAAGGAAAAATTGCGAGAAAGATAGAGTAAAACGACAATTCCATTTTCCCTTATAAAAGTTGACCACTTACTTTCTGTCAAACATTTGACGGTATTTGTAGTCTCGGTTCCACTCGAATTGAAGAACGCATTAAAACAAGACTTTTGAATCGACAACATAATATCAACTTTGCTCATAACATCATGTATTTAAATTTCAAAATATAAAAATAATGAATGGGTTATGTTTGACGTTGTTTGACATGTTTGACGGGTGCCAATCTTACCAAATTAATGACAGGCAGGTATACGTTCTGCAAATACTGCCAACATTGTATGACTCCAGTAGGCCTAACATGCATGACACACTATTTCTTTCGATCGACATGACAAAATTAATCGATCAATGCTATTTTAACCATAGAAAGTAGTATAGTATAGAATGACAAACGCGGATTTTCAGCGTAACCAAAAAGTTACTTTACATGTGTGCGTTCAATAGTGATGTGTATCTTATGGTGGTCCAAGTTTTATCGATGAGGTTACGATAAATCATGTAAATTGAAACAAAAATAATTAAATTAATGCACTTTTTATAACATAATACTTTTTATTTGATAAACAAGACAACCTCATTTTTGTTACATTACATATTTATTTATTTATGTATGAAGACTTGCTAGAAGCACTTATACACGTTCCAACATAGACCTTACCACAGCACAGCTTCGGGACAGTTGTGTGGGCCAGTGCTGAGAAGAAGCTGTGCAAGAATTACGGTTACCTAAAAAAATCAGTCAAAAAATTTATCGATACTGATGACGTCATCATTTAGTCAAGCCCTAGTGTAAAGAAACAGTTTCTTATTTTACTGAAAATACCTGAATTAATCTATTGGAAACTTTGATATATGGCTGCAAATCACAAAGGAAGTCCTAAATTTACTGTACAATTTGGCATCGGAGTCGATTTCACTCACAAATTTTATAAAATTTGGAATTAAAATTTGTATCAATGATTCATATTTACTGGTGGAAAGTATGATTTTCGGGATTGTATTCTCGGCGCACTTCACAGTTGCGGAAAGCACAAGTCATTTCATCTGAAATTGTTATACAAAACTTAAATTATAATTATATTCATTCATAATTTTTCAAAAATTCCAATGACGGAAACTTGACGTATCCACTAAATCCATTATTTCTTAGAAAACGGTCTCGCTGTCATAAGGTCTTTCGCTGTCAAATCCTATAGAATTTCACTAAGTAGCACGCTCTTTTTAAAGCGAAGATTTTTTTCTTTCTCTATGATTTTAACCACATTGGACAAATTTATCCACAACGATAACAAGATATGTCAATTTCTAACCATTCACTCAATTTTATGTCAGATTTGGCTCAAAATGATCAACTTAACACAATGACAGATTGACTCTACATTGCCCACAGATTAGTAAGAGTATATCTAATATTGCCCAAAGATAATGAATTCAAATTAATAAATATGTTCCACGGGGACTTTCTTTTCAATATTTTTACACTTTATTGTTTTTTGAGAGCCTAGGATAAAATATGGCACGACTCAGTCATATATTTTTGCTCTAAATATGTTGTTTTTTATTTGTCGTCGTCGCTAATGGTGGAATTTGAATATTTGTTATTTTTTTTTATAATTATCAAATGCAATAAAATTAATGATTTAATTTAGTAGATTTTTGGTATAATTTAACTTTTTTTAGTATATTTTAGTACTGGCAACAGAATGTTACCGATTATGATGTAGCATTCGTCACATCTTAGTACATAGTATTTTATTACAACCAGTAGGCCTAACATGCATGACACACTATTTATTTCGATCGACATGACAAAATCAGTCGATCTATGCTATTTTATCATATTTCCTAACATGCCAACCACATTGGACAAATTTATCCACAACGATAACGAGATATGTCAATTTCTAACCATTCACTCAATTTTATGTCAGATTTGGCTCAAAATGATCAACTTGACACAATGACAGATTGACTCGATATTGCCCACAGATTAGTAAGAGTATATTTAATACTGCCCACAGATAATGAATTCAAATTAATAAATATGTTAGGGACAAAAAATGTTCCACGGGGACTTTCTTTTCAATATTCTTGCACTTTATTGTTTTTTGAGAGCTTAGGATAAAATTTGGCACGACTCAGTCATATATTTTTGCTTTAAATATGTTGTTTTTTATTTGTCGTCGTCGCTAATGGTGGACGATAATGTTACACGGCGAAATGTCAAAATTCGATAAAAATATGTGTGGCATGTTAGGGTTCAATGATAATTTTGTCATATTTCGAATTTTGACAGTACGACATGACTTTCATGGCAGCCATGTTAGCAACTGCGGGTATGTCGATTTTTGACAAACAAACGCGCTAAAATGCCTCGATAAATTTTTATCACGGCGTGCATCTTAAGCCTGCTGGACAGTTATTATTTTTGTTCTGCCGTTCCATCCACAGAACATAAAAAACGATAGAAGTAGTATTAACTCCTATTTGTATTAAAACCAGTGTGACCAAACTAACACATTTGTGATTATATCACATTATCACGCACACCAAGAATGTCTTGTAGTGATTGGTTACCTTTCAATGTCAGATAGTTTCGCTACCCGACACTAGATGCCTCTTATTCACTATCAGATAGTTCCGCCACCTGACGACAGATGCTATTTAAGAATCATTCATAGCTAGAGATGGGACATTTACTAGATAGATATTCATGTCGATATTTTTGTTATGGAACATGAGACAGCATTATGTTTAATCATATATTTTAAAAAATATACAAATTGTTAATGACTTCTTTATTCTAAGCTATAAATGACAAAAAATACCGGAATAAAGGCAATGTTCAATATGAGAAGAGATAAACACACGTCTGGAAATCTGTATTCATTTACAAGATACATTTAATTTACATTTATTCACTAAATAAAACCTTTAGAATAAATATATAAATAAAAACTATAGTAGGTAATAGTATTTACTTTATTTAAAGTACGTAAGTGTTTATCCTGTATATTTAATTACATTTTACTTAGTACTTGGCTTACTATTTTTTAGTATTTCGTTATTATATTTACATTTATAAAAAAAACATCAATTTATCAACCTTTTTAAAAACTTTCATTTTTTATGTCATACAATAACAAGTATCGATAGCTAACTTATCGATATTTTGATTTGGTCATTCCCTAAATGAGTAGCGTTTCAACAATAAGTAACAGTCAAAATATAGTTTCGACCTTATCTCTATGAACAGTGAAATGGTTTTAGGTTGTAATTTATATGGATTGTTATTTTCTGCAAAATGTACAATTTCTATTGAAATAATGATATAATATTACTTACCGATGATATGTTACGCCTCCTTTGGATAAATTGTTTGTAGTGCTTGTGTTTTTGCACTCTAATACAGTGCAGGTCGGCATATTTAAAGTTTTTTGTTCGTACAGCAAAACGTCTTAAATGTTCGAGCAACTGTCACCGTCTGAAGCGCGTGGAAGGGGGCGGGAACCTAAGATGCGCCAAGCTTGGCTTATGCGTCGCTACACGGGGCCCGCCCACTTACTACTTCTACTCGTTTTTTATGTTCTGTGGTTCCATCCATTTATTACAAAAGGGACAATGCATTTTAAGGAGTTAAACTATAAGTTCACTATAAGTTCTGTTTTTACATTTGAACAATCTTTTCTTCAAAAGTTAGGTGACAGTGACACTGACAGTATTGCCAGATTACTAAACTACTATTAGGCCGCCCCAACACGAAGTGATACGAAGTTCACCGGGTCATCTATATCACGGGGTCTCATTCGGAACATAGGTTTCATAGCTTGTAAATTTTCTCGATAGGTGGCGCTACCTGTCTGGCCATCGGTGAAACGGTTTATTAATTTGGATAAAAAACCTAAAACACATGAAGATAATATCCAAAAAATATGTAAATAAATATTTTTAGTCGTTTAAAACAGATAAAACTTTATACTACCCAATTTTTTCTCAAAAAGTAATAATGTTGTAAATAGCATAAAAGCACACATAAAAGCATGCTAAAACGACATTAGAGCCCTCTGTCGGTATATGATAAAACTTTGCGGCATATTTATGAGGTGGTAATAGATGGCGCATTTTGTCCATTGATTATAATGCAACTTTAAAAACTAAGTACGAATTAGGTTAAGCAATTTATTTTTGTTTCGGTAAAAGCTCAGGCAGGCATCGATAGGCCACTGGCGGTGGAGTAAACAAAATAATGTTGATAACCGCATCCGTGAGCGTTTAAATTAAACATTGGTAGGTTTATTATAACAATAGGATATAGGTAAAATATTTAAATAGTTTATAACATTCTAAGATTTCTGAACATCATCATCACATGAACATAAATAACCAAACACAATTCTAGCACTTTCCGGTTTTCGCCGAAACTTTGCACAGATTTCATGATTGGCGTCGACTGTTTTTAAACGTTTGCAGTTTACAAAATGTCAAAGGTTATTGCACAATGATAATTGATAATATTGATTGATAATAATAACTGTTTAATCGTCATCACTACGACGTTGGTTTTGTTGTCAATGATGAAGAATTAGGGTGACCATGACTAACAGTTTGGTAGGACAAATAGGATTTTATTTCAGAAATTAAGCATGATGACAATGATAACAACAAAGACTAACTTGTTAAACATGTGCTTCTACACTAAGATGTCCCTTAGTGCTAACGATTTCATAAAAATATGTATAATCCGTTTATTTTTGCTCGTCGAATGTTGTAAACATTTTTTCTTTTAAAGAATATCATTTAACGAAATCAGTAAAAAAGGAACATTCATTAACTATTTGATTTAAAAAGATCTCAAGTGTTCAACGATAAATTACCTAATGCAGGTTGTGATTGTTCCGTTAAAAGAATGATTTCGTTAAAAAGAAATGTCAAGATTGTTTACAATATTCGACAAGCAAAGAAAAACTGACGTATCATCCAAACACTGACCGCGCCATAAGTTGCTTAATATCGGTATTAATACCAAAGCGCTACCACCACTGCGCTACGAGCGAGCACCTCTTCTTTCTATTTTGGTATCATAATATAATCATAATAAAACATTTAAATCACTCAATGTTATGAATGTTTTCAGATTGACAATAGCAATTACTCTGTCACACTTCCAAGCGTCATCCGGATACCAGTAGGCCTACCGCGCAAGTGTCGTCGGCATCGGCATCGACTTCATTTGACAGCCGACGGCACATTTCGTACCGCGCAACTTCCCAAGCCGAGCTGTCAGTTTAACAATCGACGTCGACTGTGAAAGCACAGATAAGATAGGGCAAAAGAACGAATGAAACGCTATGTTTGACAGTAAATGGTACCGCGCAAAGAAATCCAAACCGACGTCGATTTGAGAACCGTCGACTTGAAATGTCATTTCAATACGGCATCTCATGAGTCGTCGATTTGATTATTTTGTTTGTAAAAACGTTTGATTGTTCCAATTTTAGCCTGCTTTTTTGAATTATTCTGCTTTCTAGCGACTAATTAAAGCACACTCTATCTTTTTATTTAAATACTTAATTGTTTTTGCTGTTGTTGTTTGTTTTCTTTGTGATTTAGAAGGCAGGCGGCGATACCATGGCTTAGGTGGCCCTCATGGTGGCTGCGGAGGAACAGCGGCTGAAGAAGATAAACATCAGACGCAGAAGGATGGAGCGCACATAGGCCCGGCCGATGTTGCTTCCCGACAACGATTTCATCGGACGGTTTCGCTTATATAAAGCAAATTTTGTGAGGCTATGTGAAGATATTGTACCACTCTTGCCCACAAATGTAAGGACCAGTGGGATAAATTCCGAAATTAAGGTACCTACGTATGTATACGTGGACAATTGGTGGTTGCAAAATGTGGCATATTCAATGATTCTTCCAGACATAGGGCCAATTGTGACCTCATACATATATTTATGTTTACAGATACTGACTGCATTGAATTTTTATGCTACCGGTAGTTACCAAAGTAGTGTGAGGGAAAATGACTTTCTTCACCTGCCAACAATCAACATCCAATTGCTTGCGTGATGTAACAAAGGTTCTCAACACGCCTGCCATTTTGAGGAAATATATAAAATTTCCTCCAACCCAGACGGAACGAGTCTCTGTAACACTGAGGTACTTAATTTTGATTCTTTTGCATTAATGGTAGGAAGTTACAATAAATAAATATTGAAATACCTAATACTAAGCTATTTTCAGATTTAATAAGAAGTTTGGATTTCCTGAGGTCATCGGCTGTATAGATGGGACCATGAGGCTATAATAAGACCAAGCGATCATGAAGAGGCATTCTACAACAGAAAAGGCTACCATTCCCTTAATGTTCTTGCAGTGAGATATACACTTATTATGTGGACTCATATGGTAAAATATAATTAGGATTAAGTTAAAATACTTAAGTTTAATTGTTACTTAAGTGGACTTATGTGGTCCTTAAAATGTAAATTATTATCCTAAAATACTTAAGTTCAAATATGTTATTTATGTTGACTTATATGGTCTTTGAAATGTAAGTATTGCCCATTCTTCTCAGTAATTGGTGTAATCTAATTGGGTAGATATTTTTTAATAAACGACATTTTAAAAGTGTTAGCTAACCAAACTTCATTTTGAAATTATGATTCTGATTAATCTATGTTACCTCTCCTTTAAAGGGTGTTTGGAAGATGATTATAGAAGGAATTTTGGGAGTTGGGTTTGATAGAAAAACATTTTTAATAAAACAAATGTTTATATTAAGGAAAACATTTTCAACAGCTTTAGTTAGGTACGGGCGACAGCACATCAAGCTACTACACCATGGTAGTTTTGATTTACGGCTAGGGGTTCTTGACTAAAGGTATTGATTGAAAAATAACTTATTAATTTCAATACCTATCCAATGTATGTAAACTTTTGTAGAATGTAAGTAAAATACAACGTTATTATTATAGTTTGTAGTAGGTTTTTTATTTCAAGAAGTGTAGCTGCTGCATCCTATTGGGCGGATGCACTTCTCTTCTGGGCCACGACTAAGCGCCCAAGTAGCACCACCACTCGCTCAAAGAGCGAAATCCTACACTCGTCAGCCTCAAGGCTTCGCTGGTCCAGGGCAGGCGGTTTTGCTTCGCCTCCCATGCCCAGCGCGGCTGCGGAATTTCCGCGGGGTCTGGAAAAATAAAAACGGTACTGAAAGCAAACCCTTGTCCATGTCGGAACCGATACTATTTTTAAGGCGGTCAACACAATGCACCGCGCTCCGTCGCAGAGCGCAAGTTTTACAAAGAAAAACGAAACTGCTTAGTTGCAGATAAATAAAAGCATTATGTGCAAAGCAAAGTGTTTGTATCAGACCGTTCACAGACTGTCAGGAGCCTTAACAATTCAGACTGGTTATTGTATTTCATCTGTTGCTCTAAGAAAGTTTACCATGAATACAAGGCTTATGAAGTAAGCTAAGAAAAACAAAAACATACATCGAATGGGATCCGCACTTCCTCATCCCCAACACTGCCTGTCTCCCAATGATGGAAAAAATCCTCTGTTCCATTGGAGTTAAAACTTCAGTGGAAGGAGGACCTCCTCCTGTCTCTCCATGAAGCTCACGAGGAGCTACATCTGCAGCAAACTTACCTTCCTTGCCGCTGGCATCTACAAAATACATACGAATGAATTCACTATGATTATATTTGTTAGATATTATCTAACAAATTTTAAGTAAGTAAGTAATAAAGTGCAAAACAATGTTTACATTTCCTCAAATATTTATCACGAAATCACAGATTATAAACGAAATATAAACGTCAAAAAATTATTTAACCGGCTGTCAGTGTCATGTCAACAAACACAGATTATAATAGAATAATAAATATTACGTTCCGTTACCGTATCACGCGTTTAATGAAAATTGAATAAAAAACACTAAACACCACGGAATTAAGTGATTTTCTTTATGAAATCAAGTAAACTCAGATTAAATTTTCCTTGGAGTGCCTTTCAACCAACAAAATCGTAAAAATACTTCAACAACATTTTTGTAATAAATTGAATGTGCTGCATAGAACGGACCGCAAGTCGACGGCTATTTTCCATTCATTCTCGTTCTCGACGCTCGGCAAATCGACGCTAAATTATTTGCGCGGTACGGATTATTTGACAGCGTCGGCATCGGCATCGTTTTCGACGATTCAAGTCGACGACACTTGCGCGGTAGGCCTACAGATTCGATGGTCCCAATAGCATTGAAAGAGGTGCATAACCAAAAAAAAATGTTTCTACAGGGATTATCTACAGTTCTCGTTTGAGAATCTCAATTTTTTGTAATTCACTGTAGCAAACGTCTTTCAAGTGACTATTATCACGCGGTCACACATGTTGTATTTGCACTGCCTTTAATCACTTTTTCCAGACACGAATTTGCTACTTGACGCCATTTTGTTTTGCTCAGCCGTGGCACGAAAAAGAACTAAATAAAAAAAAATCGGCATTATGCATACTGCGTTTAAATTTTACCTACATGAAATGTTGCGGCATTTCATGAAATTCCGCCACTTTTGATTTACATTTCTATCGCCGCTTAAATTATTATGCCGTGGCATGTTAATAATGTGGGGAGGCCTATGTTCAGCAGTTGACGTCTTTTGGCTGATAATGACGATGATGATTATTATATTATATTCTTTCTTTATTGCACTTAAAAGATGTACGGACAACAGCACGTCAAGCTAAGCACTGTGGTATCTTATGCTGTTGGAATAAGGGCTATTTTTCAACAAAAATGTATAGTCTGATGTGCTGGCGACTGTACAGAAAATACAAGAAGTCACAATGTGAACAAAGGTGGGCTTATCCCTAAAAGAGATCTCTTCCAGCCAACCCATAGGTGTTGGAAATGAAATAGTTGCGGTCATCGGCAGTAATATAATGCCACAATGAGATTATTTTTCGTTTAGTTAGTTTAAAAAAATATAAACATGTTTGTTTATCTGCTTAGTAGGTACCTGGGTGACCTAGCTTTGCTGTATTTTATTTTAGACTAATAAGACTAAGGTTTTTGATAAAGGGCACCCAATAATAGTTTTTCTCGTTTAGCAGATAATGCGTAGATATATTATTGGCGATGCAAAGATTATCCACGCCTTTAGCGGTGAAATTTAGAAGCTGACAACTTTTTTCAGTCAGTCTTCTATAATACAATTATTACCTGCCCGCCACTAATTAAAAGTTAATAGTTTTAAAGAAATGTTTGTCGTGTCTACAGTTCTATTAATTACTCTTCCACCATGATCAACACAAGCCCATCACCTCTTTTCAATATACTTGTAAAAATATAATATTTACTATGCATGAAATAAATAGTAATATTTTTTACTCCATCGTAGTACCTATTTAACTATACTTTAAATCTGCCCTTATAAAATGTTTTATCTAATCGATGATTTCTATAAAGATGCCGTACACCATGACACTCTTAACTAAATTCGGGATCTTTCGGGACTCGAGATCGGGACTTTTACCTAACGAAAACATCACATTTGTGACAGCAAAAATATCTTAGTTTTTAGTGTTTGTATGGAAAACAAAGTGATATTTGCGGTTGATAAAACTATGCAATATCTCAAAAACTACTGGTTAGATCTCATTCACACCAATTTTTGTTGAAAGTTTTTGATGAGATCTAAATCATATGTATATTTTTCAAAATTTTTACTTTCTTAGTTCAAAGGTTAAAAAGGGGGGTGGGACGCCCATTTTACTACTTTGGAAGCGTCTATATCTCAAACGTTAAACTATTGTTTGAAAATGTTGCAAATTTTTCGTTTATTTTTTGAGTTATGAAGTTTTATATATCTAAGCATCGAAATCATTAACATATCATATTTTTTATCCAAATTGTTCTTTGTTATATTATTAAGTTACAAAAATCAACAAAATATTTGGGAAACAATAAATAACTTAATGAGTAGGAGTGGGAATAACTGCTTGAATTCGCCAACATAATATAACACACTAATAAATAAAATGTAAATTTTGACGTTATAATAATATTAGTCTTGCTGGACTGTTACGCTATTTTACTGGTACTGCAAACAGAAAAGTGTTATTTTTATTACTTATCGTCGATCTGATATGTTTACGAATTACTGCAACCAAAAACCTGTCTTACTGCACTGACTTAAAACTAAATTTTAAATGTTATGGAAAGTGTTATTTTTATTAGTTATTGTCGATCTGTTATAATATCGAATTACTGCAACCAAAAACCTGTCTTATTCCTATGACTTAAAACTCAATTTTAAATGTCGTAAAAAGTGTTAAATCCCAACGGTTATTTTTATTAGCTCTATCTATCGGTTATGTTATCGAATTACTACAACCAAATACCTGTCTAATTGCCATGTCTTAGAACACAATTGAAATGATAATAATTCATTTCATTTCTTTGTCGCACCGTCCACAATCATTTCTGCTTAGCCCAAAGGTATGACTGGTAGAGAATGCCATATGGCGTGAACTTTACGAAAACCAAAACGGATAATTTAATCTTATTTAATATCTTCATTGGTTTTAATTCGTCCTATGCGCAAATCAGACTTTATTTCTGATTACTGAAACCAAGTCCAAGGTTTTGACGTAAACATTGTTAAATCATGGTTACCCTAAAACTATAACTAACGTCGAAAATTGAACGAGTTGTCATTTTCCTTCGGCATTTTGCAAAGCTGCGAGCGTATATATTATATACGACAACACCATTAACTTAATGAAAACAATGGAATTTAGTACAATTTGGTGCGCCATATCCACACCGGCCACACACTGGTTTAGCCGCCGACTCTTGCTAAGCTGGCCGGGCGGAATAATAAGATTTTAGCAGTCTACTAGAATGAAGAATAAAATCATTTTTAATTAATTAGAATCTATTCCAAAGAAAACTGATTTCCTTCATAGGTATGCCGGCTTAATAACAAACATGAACATGAAACATGAGTCAAAATTACATGCATGAATGTGAAAATCAACTCAAATATCAATACATTAAAGAATACATAAATTACATAGACGTTTTATAACATTTCTGCTTGCACTGTCGAAATAATAATTCGGCGCGCGGCGTGAGACTAGCGTGGGCTCTCCTCGAGACGAGAGGTCACGCGAGCCGGGCGAGCCGTGCAACAGCCTCGCTCTGTCTCGCTCTTGCAGTACCTACTAAACTAACCAATCTATCCGTACTCTTTACTCTCATAATGGGGACTGAAACAGAACTACTGAGAGAGCCGTATTGGACGGTCGTTGTGCTAGTGAACAAAAGATAAGGAGGAACTTGATTTCTGAAGTACAAATTGCATTCATTTAGGAAACCTACTCTACTTTTACATGATGATGATTGATGACGAAACGCGACGTTTTCATTTAATTTATATTTATTGATACACACAACAAATTGTCATACTTAACATATAAAACATTTCAAATTATTTATTGTATTAGAGGACATATTTTATAATATCTGGATTTTGTTGAAAAGAAAAGAGAAAAAAGTTCAAAACACTGATAAAAACAAAAACAACATAAAAAAGAATATGCAGTACGGGGAATCGAACCCGCGTGTTTTAAATCCGAGGCCGCCTTTCTAATCCGCTGCGCCATCGTGTCATGAACAATAGATGCGAAATTTACCTTTGAATTTTAGTTACATTATTTTTACCCTTTTTAGTGCTACAGCCACTACAGCAATGAGTTTAGCGCCATCTATTGAGATACTAAACACGTAGACTAGTTGCGAGCAATCGACATGCTTTTTCCGTGAATCCAGTACACGTAGCGCCATTTATTGACGTGTTGAACACATGAACTAATTGCGAGCAATCGACATGCTTTCCGTGAAGTCCATCAGTCTACGTAGCGCTATCTACGGCTTTTTACATAGCCCTCTCAATACTTAAATTTAGCCCGGAGATATTAGCCCGTTACGGCGGAACCGTTTTCTTGTATGAGATGAGGTATCTGTACTAGTATTATAATATCTGTGTCTATATTAAATAGATATTTTAGAGATAGACATTTGGATCATGGAAATCGGACGGAGGAGGCGAACCTGGTGTGCTGTTAGGAACCAGCTCAGGTTCGATCATTTAAAAAACTTACTTCTTAAAGGACACGGTCGTATCGTGCCCCAGAGTCGTTTTATGTTTGATTAAAGAAAAGCATTAAGAGACCTTGACTATATCATTTTGCAAAAAATATATTGAATTTTTAATACAATATTGTTAATTTACTTTGCTTTTATCTAGCGGCATATAAATCTACAAAAAAAATAGGACAACGATTGAATACAATTTCCTGTCCCCAACAATTGTTGTGTTTGGCAGAAAATAGCGGTTTCGAGCACTTATTAGCAAACTGACGACCGCTTAACGAAATGGCATATTGTGTCATACTGTGTCATAGAACTGGCAGTTAGTTAAATAAGTAAGCGCTCGCAATCGCTATTTTAAGAAGGAAAATGACGTTTGCCTCCCATAGGTACTAACCTTTAAACCTACTAACCTCTTCCTAAAACTTGAAAAAAAAAAAACTGTGACAAGGAACTTCTTTTCGTTGGCTATTGTTTGCGTCATCGTAATTTTCACGCGTTACGCACCCTAGCGGGGCAGTTTTCTATGTTTTAGTTTTGGTGGCCTAGATGGCGGTTTTTCGACACAGATGGCGCTATGATCTAGAAAGACCTGTTCTAAATAGTGTGCAAGAGATTGACCACACACATTTTATTTCGTTTCATGTGAAAACCCCGCTATTTACGGCTTATATTATTTTAAAAGGCGAAGAAACGAACCCATAAAATTAGTTTTGGTCGTGACGCATGGATTTTTACTTTTGGGGCAAGCAATGTATGGCGGGTCGACCGTGTCCTTTGGAAGTGACGAATTTCCGTTTTTATATCAATTTGTGCTTTACTTGAATTTTCTGTAGTTTTGTCATATTAATTCATTTTGTTCGGCTTAAGTTTTAACTACATTTTACATAAATCTAAGTAAGTGGTACGAAGTTCACCGGGTCATCTAGTACTAATATAATTTTGTATTTAGGCTAACAAGAAGAACTTAAACACGTCCCGACAAGGACCCACCACTGCTTTGGGACCTGCCACGGCTAGTGCTAAGAAAAAACAGCGCAAGTAATTCAGTCACTATTATCTTAAAGCTCTTTTTCAAATTATTATGAGTTCGTACAAGATGGTCCACCCTTACAGTTATTTAATTTATAAATAAGGTACATAGCAGCAATGCCGTATACCTATACCATTTCGGGGCCATTTTATTTTATCTTTTTATGGTGAAATTGTGAATTTGCTAACACCGTTAAGACCGCCTAAATTGTACATTTCCTTTCAACGAATTTGTTACTTACCTATTTGATGTCTAATAAAGAGTTATTTTATCTTATCCTGTGTTTTTCTTTAGTGATTCATATTTGAGCTTCTGAATCTGCAGTGCTTGCTGAAAACTCTGCAGAGACAGTGTACACTGTAGTTTCTTTGTTCAATGATTTAAGGTCGGCTATTATAAATGTTAGGAGATTGTGGAAGGTATTTAAAGTGTTTTCTTTCGAAATTATATCGAGAAGTTTAAAGGGATCGAGCTTGTAGTGGTTACAGTTGATTAGGTGATCGTTTCGTCTTGCGGCAAATCTGGGGCATTGTTGTAGTAAGTGTTCGAGAGTTTGTATGGTTAGGTCGTCACAGGGACAAGTGTCCACTGTGGATATTCGAAAACGGTGGATTGATGCTAAAAAAGAGATTATCTTCGTAACATACCTGCATAATAAGCGGCAGGATGCTAGACGCGGCCACGAGCGACACGGGCGGGGACTGCTTGGTGAGTACGGGCCCGGGCCGCGCGCGCCCGAGCGAGAGCGCCAGGAGCGTCGTGAGCACCAGGTCGATGTACAGGAACTGGTTGTTGCCTAGGATTGAGTAGAACTGGAAACAAAAGAAATCGGTCAGACATAAAAAAATACAACTACTGTATTATTTGTTTAATAAAATAGTTATAATAACATCAATTTATTTTATATATTTTATTTAGACGACAAATAAGAACTAACTTATGAATATTTCAAATATGGAACGTAATTTCGCATGAAGTAGTAGACAGATAACGACAATGCGAACTTATTCAGACATTGTGAAACAGGCCATGCACAAAAAACCCCTTCTTATAAGCTCATAATTTCTTTACCCAAATTCTGGAATATATCTTATATAGCGATAAAATCGCCTAAATAGTGCATTTTCTTTAAACGAAATTAAAAGAAAATATACAAATAAGCAGTGTTTAAGATGCAAATTTTGTGTTGAATAGCCGCCCAGAGAATGCTAATTTGAAGTTTTCAACTATGAAATAAAAAGTATAGGAAAATTGACAAAGTCAGTCATGGTGGTCGAATGGTATGGGCAAGCGCCCGGATAGCGGAAGACGCAGGCTTCAATTTCTTGCCTAACACAGTTGCTTTTTACAAATGTAATTTATAAATTAATAATGCATAAAGTCAGGATGTTTGGTATTATTTTATTTTGTGTCAAAATTTAAAACTTTGCATTTTTAGCGTTGCTAAATTATAGTGTGTGTGCGTAAGACTACCATTAAAGTAATAAGTTTTCAATTTCGTGTTAAGTTCAGTTTCATTAGTCATACTCACGTTATAAAGAATGAGAATAGAGAAGAACTGTATGAGCGAGTAGAGAGCCATGTATTTGAATATGGCGAAGGAGGTGCTGAGCGCGCAGCGGCCTTCCAGCGCTAGAAGCTTCACGCAGCGGATGTTCTGCTCGCGCGACGTGAAGGGCGCCGCCACTGGAAAGATCAAATATTATTAATCAACTTGTTGTATGGTAAGGACTGGGTGAGGGTAGGGGAGGTGATGCTGGCTGATCAACTTTATACTTGACTCTAACGTCTAATTTTAGGCATATAAAAAACTAGCCTTTGCCCGCGACTTCGTTCGCGTGGACTTCAGGTTCGTCCCGTCTAGTAGCGCAAAAAATGTGTTTTTTTACGACCTCACATTAGAAACCTCAAAAATTGTAGCCTATATGTTATTCTGATGTATGTATAAGCTATATTGTGGTAAAGTTTCATTCAAATCCATTCAGTAATTTTTACGTGAAAGAGTAACAAACATCCATACATCCAAACTTACAAACTTTCGCCTTTATAATAGTAGTAGGATGCAGAGTAAGGTCAAAAAATGCAGACTAAGTTTCTTACCGTATGGCTTCAGATGGCCTAACTGCACGCCTCGATACCGTTTATCGCACCGATAAAATAATGGTAGGTGGTGGTTTTAATGGTTTTTCACATATTTTGAACGGGTAAGGCAATTCGTATGACTTTTAAAATCGAATGAGTACACTAATCGTAAATAAACCTTTTATATTATGATAAAAAAATTAATTTGAAATTTGTCGTTTACCGCGATAAACGATAAATAGATGCGCATCTTAATGGTGCGTGTCAAGTGGATTGGGCCGCTTACGTCATCCGGCGCGCGGTAGGTGTGGATTTGAAAAGGTTGCATGCTGGCCTAAGCCTGTACTAAGGACCTAATTGATTCCAGAAACACACTGTTGTTCAGTTGTTGTGAGCGTATGTCGCGAGGCGACAGCGTAGATATTGTCACACACTCATCGGACGAGTCGGCCTTTGAGAGAAAGACGCAGACGTACGCGCGCGCATCGCAGCCGTTACCAGCAAAACATAGCAGCCGTAGCTTTTAGATAGAGGGAGAGGGGGAGGGTATCGCTGTCTCACCGGAGGCGTCGGCCTCGGAGAGCGAGATGCCGACGTGCGCGGCCTTGAGCGCGCCGCAGTCGTTGGCGCCGTCGCCGCACATGCCCACGACCAGCCCCTCGCCCTGCAGCGCCGTGATCAGCTGCGTCTTCTGGTCCGGACCGAAGCGCCCGAACACCATACCTGTACGATTAGTGATCATTTTTGGATACGTAAGATAGAGTAGGGTTCCACCCTTGTTAATATTATCCTTTATTGCATATACAGAAGAACAAAGGGTGGACTCAATGCTTAAAGCATTCTCTACCAGTCCACCATTGACATGGCGCCGTGCTTGCTATAAAAATATTTTTTCGAATAAATCATGTTGACGACAGTAAGTACGGTATAGATCACTCGCGCCAAACAACCTTAATAGCCCAAATCGTTTGCACTTCGCGTCGTCTTTTTTTGATGACCGTTTTTGTGACCTTTGTGCAAACTATTTATGTTGAAAAGTGGTAAGGTGCGCGAGCCCTCGACCGTGAACCAAATAGCACTAGTAACTTTCGAGAGACCGTCTCTGACCGCTCAAGGACATATGCATATTTATTCATACATGCAAACATGCCTCGCGCATGGGCGCTCGTGCGTTGAACCGTGTTATAGCCAAGATAGAGTTACAATCCATGAGGATGTCTAAGATACATGTCTAAGACATGAGTCTTAGACATGTACCAATAACATGTATCTTTTTCACACGGCACGTAGTGGATAGATTTTATACAGTTGTTTACGAAAACATACGATTGTCTCTAGAGCTTTTTTAAAGGAAATCATATGGTAGCATATAATTGACATTTCTCAGAGTACTGATATACTTGGAATATAGTAATGTAGGAAGTAAAAGTCGACTCACCCTTACTAAGCACTATCGGCAACAACTCAGGATAGTGCGTCCTAATGGTAGTCCACGTCTTGCCTTCACACGCGATGACGTATGCGTCCATGGGTGACTTAGGAGGGCAGCCCTCGCCAACGACCTATAAATAAAAGAACACTTTGTCAATAACTTAAGTTTGCAACTGCTTTATTATTCTCTTTCTTCTTCTTTGTGGATAATTTACCATAATACTTTATATCATGCTATACTTCTTGGCACGACATAAAGGCCAACTTTTCTTCTATCTGAGTCATGTATAACATTATAAGGTCTTGATCTTTGCTTTTATTTCAACGATAAATTTTGAGTATAAAATGCACCTAACGTGATAACAGTCCGGATTGGCGCATTTTTAATACATTATCTGTATTATTTACAAAATTACATGGAGAAGATACAAATGTGAAACTTTAGCACGAAGTTTAATAGTTTAGAGATAGTTGTATTTTCAACTGTCAATTTGTTTGTCAACAAACTAACCTGATCCTATCTCATTTACTCCGCTCCGTTCCTTTTTTCCTTGTTTCCCTACCTATTACACTCGTCTGTGGCGAATGCACTAGTCGTGCAGATACCAAAAAAAAAAGTACGCGCAGATTAGCAAAGGAGCTACATTCAGAAATGTCGTATTAACGTACCTCCATGCAGAGCGGTGGTCGCGAGTGGTCAGTCTGCTGGTGGCCCGCCGTGACCAGCACCAGCTTCTGGTGCGGCTGCACCATGAAGCAGCCGCGCGCCACCGACATCGCCGTCATTATGTTGTCTCCTAAAATTAAAAGCGTGGTCAGTTTCTACGATAATGGGTTTGGTTTCTGTCAGCAATTCATTCTAGCTTTGCTGAGTAATGAAATAGATAGACTTTTTTAGTAATTATGGTTAAAGATTATTTATTTCTCAATCGAAAATACATTTCACTTACGAGAAACTTAAAAAATAACAATCTCACATAATTTGTCTGAGCGACGTGAGCTTCTAAAAAATAATACAACAAATGTCGGTATCTGAAAAAAAAAAACAGTCTGATCGCGAGTTACTGCGAGCGATAACTATGTAACATGGATGCGCTAATACTGGATGTGGCACCGCTGATTAATTACTAGAAAACGTATTACACACTTTATATGAAGCAATAGTTGCCTTTACTTTAATTAGTTAATTGAATTCACACGTTATCACAGGTACTTCACAACCTGCTTAAAGCAGGTTGATGAACTTGTGCTGGACCGATTATAACATTTATGTTTGTTATGAGGTAACTAGGGGTCCCCCGCGACTGCGTCCACGAGTTTTGAGTTTGCTCACTCCTCTCCTATCGCAGCGTGATGTTGTTTAGTCTAAAGCCTTCCCCGATAAATAAGCTATCCAACTCATTTAATAAGTTCAGTAGTTCCTGAGATTACCGCGTTCAAACAAACAAGAAAAGAAGCTCTTCAGCGTTATAACATTAAGTATAGACGAGTTTCATTCTACAGTACCGTTACCATGAGTTTACAACGATTTTACTCGCTAGCGAGTAAAAAAAGTTTATAGAAAATTGCACAGCGCCCCTAGCGGTCACTTGCAGAACTACAATTTCCCATACAAAAAGTTACGTTGTCGCTAGCCAGTAAAACCAGCGTGAACTCATGGTAACGGTACAGTTAAGTAAGTTCACTAACCTGTCACCATGATCTGCCTGATATTAGCCTCATGTAGCTCTCTGATCACTTGAGTGGTTTCTGGTTTCAGGCTATTTTGCATGACTAGAAAGCCTAGGAAACTCATGTCGCACTCCAGCGTCTCTCTCTTGATCCTCTGAGCGTCCACCCACTTCATTTTGCGGTCCAACTTCTTGTGGGCAAGACCGATGACTCGGAAACCGTTGGATGTGTAGTCGTTCAGCACGGAACTGAAATTTTCAGGCAGCGATTCCGGCTTGCACATACCTGCAACCTTAAGTGTTTGAAATTTGAAATTTTTGAGTTTAGTATCTTCATGTGCGTCATTTTCTTAAAGCTTTTCAAGTACATAAAGTTGTCTTTGTGAATCATTTGTACACAAAATGTTTAGGAAACTAATCGTACCTACTACAGGTTTAGTCATCATAATCTATCTATACTGAAAATGAACAATATTTAAAAAGGAAAAATCCTTGATAAATATTTATGACTCAACTAGCGGATCTTTGAGACTTCTCTAGTGCCTTTTATATAGGATTTTCTTTACAGATTTTTATCTCCCGTTTCAATAATGTCGCAGAAAAAACTATGTCACTATCTAATAATAACAGCTTTAAAAATGGTGGCCATTTAGCTCAGGATTATTATTGCTTATCCTCCAATCAAAAATACAGAGTTTCTTTCGCATGAATACTATAAGTAATAAAATAGGGATTACCTTTTCAGGGGCGCCTTTGACGAAGTACACCATTTGCGGCTGTCCCAGCACTCGCGCGATCACGCCCATCGACTGTTGAGACGACGAAAAGTGGAACCGCCTTAGCAGACCAATCTAAATAATAAATCGTGTGTTAAAGCATCATCTTTGAATACAAACGGCATTACGAACTTGGATCTATACCGATACCAATGCCGAGTAACAAGCATTGTAAACTAAGAAGTAAGATAACTAACTAACCGAAGATAGATACCACAAAACATTTGATGGTCTTTTTGCGCTCAGACGACATATATGGTAGAGTCGCTTAAGACTCGGTTTCCGTGGGATGATCATGCATATCCTCGGGTTCGATTCCCGCTCGGATCAATTTTAAAACTATTTACCTTTTTAATGTTCAAATTCAAATTCAAAATCTTTATTTCAATTTAGGTCATGAAATGACACTTATGAACGTCAAATATACAGTAAAAAAAATTAAAAATAAATTGCCCTGAAAGGGCCGAAACATGTCTCCTTATCTTTTGGGCCTTACCAGCGCTTCGAGACAGAACACAGACAATTAGGCAAGTGCTGTGAAGAACAAACTCAACTGATCAAAGCAAACCGTGTTTTTTTTCGATTTATGTGTTTTTTAATAATACATATGCGCAAGACAACACCCAACCAACACGTCATGGTTTCGAGCTAAGGAATTTACTTCCTTGTGCTATGAACACCAGACAACGATAATGACGGGGGCGTCTCCCATCCCAATTACTTTTGGTTTGCTTCATTTCATATTATTTACCTCGTAAGGTACTTCCATAGTGTAAGGGTCGTAATTATCTAAGTTCTGCAAGTCGGCATCACGCGACGTGGCCGGTTTCACGATAGCGGGCGTCAGGTTGTCGTATCGAGTGTTCTCGGGGCCCGGCTCTTCGAGTACCTGTCGAGATAACGAAACGATTACACACAATATACAAATACATTTTTATTTTGTTTGTTTATTTATGTGCTACAAAGGTGTGGCAGGAAACTCATGGAAGATACAAATAAATAATAAACATGTATGAAAATATAAGCAGTCTTTTAGAAAAAAGTGAAGCCATAAATGTGTATGAGAACATAAGGTTAAATAAGGGTTTTAACTTTTAATTAATGTAATTGCAATACAGGTAAAACTATTGGTACAAATAATGTTGAAATAACCTGTGTATGACAAATAGACGTAAGCGTCAATGTTTCCACAGAACAAATTTTATCTTTTCTGAGAATCAAAGCATACAACTTTGCTTGAGACTAAACAAATAATTAAAATCATGGCCAATTGTTACAAATAATACTATGTAGCTGTATCGTGTCCATGTACTCAATAAAGAGTACTCCCTCACTCATGAATCACATAAACTACAAAGAGGAATCTAAAGGGTTTACTTTGTAGGTGAAGCTGCGGGCGGGCGAAAAGCTTATATAGGCAACAGCATGTCAAGCTAAACACTCAATCTTAAGGGTTTGTTATACGAGTTATTTTTCAACAAAACCATATCCTGACTGGTTGAATGATAACATTAGCATTAGTGACTTACCCACTGAGTAAACTCGAACATCTTAAGGTCCAGGGGATCTCCTTTCAACTGCCCTTGGATACTGGTGAGCGAGTGACAGGAAGCCAGGGCTTGAACCAATGGACTCTTCGCGGATAGATTGCTAACGTCCTCTATGCACTGACCGAACTTCTCCTCTTTTAGAACTGGTATCACTGAGTAGAAGTCCAATCCATCTTCTGTGAGTGTTCCAGTCTGCAAAGAAATTAATTAAGAATCGTATTGATGTCTAGGATACTATCGTAGAATGCGCCGCCTTATCAGTTTTAAAACTCAAATCGCTTGTTACTACTACAACCTTGAGTCTTTTGTTTTAGGTGTCGCCCTTTATTGCGTCGCGTGTGTGTAAGCGATTTTCGTTTGAAAGTGGTAAGGCGACAAATACCCTGGTCTTACTAAAGGTCACCAACGCCTTACCACCTTAAAACTAAAACCGCTTGCACCTGGCGTCTATTGTTTGAAGTGACAACGTTTTCGTGTTGTGTGTACAAGCGATTTTCGTTTGAAAGTGGTAAGGCGGTAGTGCCCTCGACCGTACTTACACCTCCTGTATTATCTAGTTAGCATATGAGAACACACCTTATCAAAGCACATGACTTGCAGCTTCCCGCAGATGATGATCCGCGGCGGTGAAACGCAGAATATCTTGTTCTTGCGCAGGCGCTGCTGGCTGTACACTATGCCGGCCGTCATGGCGGCTGGTAAGGCGGGCGGGACCACGATCGTGATGATGTCTAGCGTGCGGAGAACGATGGTGCCCACTGGACTCTGAAAAGGAAGAAGACGATACTTAGCTTAGTAACTCTCCATTTAGTTTTAGGTGCAGCTGTTTGAAATTAAATGTTTAAAAGTCGATAAGTGAGATTATTTTTTTAAAGCGCTAAATATGCGATCACTAGCCATTAATAAATCCTAGTCTTAACAATAGGACGTGTAAAAACATTGTCAGTGATTATTAATGTGGATTGTTAAAGTTAAAATTGACTGGACGCACCGCCCTAGCGTCGGACGACACACATCACTACGGGAGCGGTCAAGATGGCGAGCACTCCAATCACGATAGCTTCGCCGTGATTGGAGTGCTCGTGTATCGTTCTATTGTATAATATAATTGAAAGCCGAATATTACGTTTTATTAGCGAATCCCTATAACAGTGTATTATAAAACATCGTAAAACTAAATAGAAACTTACCCCTCTCAAAACATACAGCCAAATAGAATAAGCCATGCCAATGGCGGCGATGCAAAACATGAACATGACGAATTTCACGGCGTCGTTATAAAACTGGAAGCCAAGCTGTTTCGGGAAGAGAATACTCTTGATCAACTCTCCTTTTGCCGTGTAGAAGCCGGTCCGAACCACCTTTGCCAGAACCTGAAACAAAATGTATAGCTTTAGTTTTTGGCCAGTAGTATAAGCTGGCAAGTGAAAGCGGAACCTCGTTATTTTGATACATTAAACATAAATGTGGAACTTTATTATTTTGAAACATTAAACATAAATGTAATGTAATGTAATGATAGTATGACTGACGCTTTCGTCAGTCATACTATCATTTTGAGCATTGACTAATCTTGATACTTGATTGCAGACAACGTTGAAGTAACAATTTTATATAAGTAATATATTTAACTGCCAAAAAACTCGCGTTTCAATAATTTATGTTTTAATGACTAATAAACTGACTCTGCAAATGACACAAACTAAAACGTATTATATAATATTAAATATAATCTAATTATAAAAACAAGAAACAGGAAACATATATTTTTTTAATACAATGCCAGTATTTTTTTAATTTGTCGCCTTGTGCCAGGTTCAGCTTTAACTTTGTGTAGGTTTGTAAAATGCCTAGGATAAAGAAATACCTGATTATTGCCATAGAATCGCGTTTGGATAACATGAGTGCCAGCAAATAGAGTATGCCTTTTGTGTCCTTCTGTTGAGTAAACTTCCGCGGATGGGCAAGGAGGTCCTTTCATCACGGGCACACTTTCACCTGTAGAAATAGACGTCAGTTTTTTAAATCGCCATCGCTACTGTTGCATACTACACGTGTACACACACCGCCGCGCCGGCACGACGAACGCGATGCGGTATCGATGCCGTTACATTTAATATTCCATTATGCATGCTGCCGAGCACTGAGCCGTGATTTGTCTTTCTTACCCTTGACTTACGGCTGTTCCCTATACTCAAGCTATAGTCAAATTTCTATAAATGGTTATCCACCATCCACCTAACGGCCGTTAGTCTGTTTAGGGCTATCTATGTGTGTTAGTTGGCTATCTTACCAGTAAGCATGCTCTCATTGACGATGCAAGTCCCAGTAAGCAGCATAGCGTCGCACGGCATCACGCAGCCATCTGGCGGCAGAACCAACACGTCACCAGGAACCAAGCGGCTCGCGTTGACGACGCACTCCTCTCGCCCCGTGCGCGACGGACGCACCACCGTTACGGTGAACGCGCTGGTGGAACCGGCCATTTTATGCAGGTTGATGCTCATCTGGAAATATTAGCAAGTTTTGAATATGTGCTACATGACGTTATGTATTCGCGGAATAGAAAACAAAGATGGAAAAGTAATATAAGCGACACCAACGAAAGAGCCGGAAAGTTTGTAAACCTAACCAATTCAAAGAATTGCTTAATGCAATGCACCAGTGGATGTATTCATTGTATTCTTTTTTTCTTCTAAGTTTTCCTTATTTTATCTAGCCTATGTGAACTACCTTAACAATATTACCATTTCTTGATGTAATATATTCAGTAATATTTACCTGTTTCGTCTGGTACAGTGCCATCATGCAAGATACAGAAGACAGTATGAAGACGCACGATGCATATTGATAGTATTCATCCAGTGACCAAAGGATAATGGAAAACACTTGAAACAAATAAAAAGGATTGAAGACTTCGTCTACGAACAGGGTCCAGTAGCTCTTAACTTCCACTTCCACTGAATTTCCTCCATACAATTTGATCCTACAACAGAAATAAAAAAATAACTGAACCAACATAGAAAAGTAGTGCCTATCCTAAAGATATGTCGAGGATATTCACTCAATATAACATTTTCCTTGTTGATTTAATAGATTTTAAAATTTACCATAATGAGATTTCCCACGATAAATGCAAACACATTTAAGAGGACTACTAAACTTAACATTCCATTCCTTTTGTGTACACAAATATATTTTTTTTTCAACATCATATTAATTAAAAAAGCATACTACCACTTACAGTTCATTTTGCTGGCGTTTGTTGATGCCGGACACGTTTTCCATCAATAGACTGATAGTAAGCCTCTCGTTGAGCGCCAGAACATTGATGAAAGCTCCCTGATCGTGCAACCATATGAAGCGAGTGTGTTGGTAAATGAAATATCGCAACTTATTGTCTTTGTGGTTCGAAAGGTTCAGGTCAATCTCTTTTACATCTTCTATTTTGAACAAGCCATCGGCGTCCGTGACTGTAAGCAAGACATGTGTTAATAAATTAACAAAAAAAATATAAGCATACAATAATTTCATCTTATTAAACTTACCACAAATGTGCTCAGCCGTTTTCAAACTGCATTTTAGATATTTGAATATGTTGAAAGATGGATAGTAGGAAAGAGCAAAGTATGGTAATCCACATAGTAAGATGCATATGGTGTGAAATATGATGGCTCTTATTTTTGAATACTTGAGACCATATATTTTGATGACTTGTTCGTCGCCACTACTCTCCAGAGTCTGCCATTGCGCTTCACCAATGACTTCATATTCATCTGAAAATGCAGCAAAAAGGTCTACATACAAAACCGGGGGTCATCGTTGGAAATGGTGATAACATTGTGTTTGCATTCATGGCTTCTTAAACATTCCAATTCCATCTGCAAAATGTTTGAGATATAATCAAATTATTGAGGTTTTCCCTGAAGTTAGGCTCCGAGTGGAAAACATCAAGGAAAATCTGCAGTTTTACCTGAACTGTGTAATTTTTATCTATGTCTATCGGATTATAATTTCTAGAGACAATTATCGTGTCCCTTTACAAACAACAAAGACACGTTATTTTTCAAAAAAAAAACACCTTTATTTCGCTCACCTATAAGTTTAGAACTACTTTACTGATAATGTTTTTCATTGAAAGGGACCTAAATATAAAATCAAACTAATTAAAATTAAATGATAAAAAATAATATGAAACTGATGTGTACAAAAAGCATTTTACTGATACATTATTGTATTAACAAATTCAGCCTATTTAATATTATTATGCTTGTGCACTAAGTAAAATAATATTGTCATAAGCGAAAATTCATAGCATTTTTTTCTATAAAGGTAAAGTCTAGCAAGCAAGTGAAAGCTGAACCTCGTGTTTTTAGAAGGGCACCATTAAACTTAAATGTAATTGTGACAGTTAACATCCAACTGGTATTTGTTGAGCATTGATATCATGATACCTGATTTGATTTGGACTTTGGAGTAACAATTTTAAATAATTAACAGCAAAGAACTCGTGTAAGCTTATTGTGTAGTTTAATAACTAATGAAATAACTTTGTGATATGAAGTCAAAAATCAGTCTTATATAATAATAATGGCAATATAAACAATTTGTAAAAAAATTAAGAAACAGGAAAAGTATCAAACTTGTTTATTCCGAATTTGGATATTCATGTTTTTAGACTTGCAGCAGGAAATAAACTCAATCAACTAAATGTTATGAAAACGTTATTAAATAGTATTTATGTTAGGTGTGCATATCAATCCAAAGAATATAAGGAGTTGGTAATGGTTGGTTAGGTACTTGTTCTATATATGCAGAATAATGATAGAAAATCAGTAAGTATTATTATCAACAACACAATAAAGCAGAATCAACAAATCACAAGTGAGGAAAACATTTATCTCAACTAGACAGTGCAGTAACATTAGCAAACACATTATGCCATCTCCATATTGGCAATAATAACCACACAATTGAAAGAGTAGATAGCCACATGCCATCTACCAGTATAATAAAACACTATTAATTATGACATTTTACAACTATACTTGTAACATCCCACAGAGAGGGAATAATTGTATGTTTATTATTACTCCAACGAGACCCCCGACAAAGCAAATAATCATATAAATAACAAATAATCGAGTAAGGGATAGGGTTAATGGAAGTTCAACAAAATTGTTTCTAGGTATGAGTTAGTATAAAGACACATTATTGCTTAGTAGTCAGTTTGACTAGGGTATTTACTACACATGATTGGGCCATTGTGTGTATTATTGACTAGTAATTGAAGCAAGCAAATAGAAGGGTCTTTTCAATTAAAATTGGGTGGCCACTTTCAATTGAATCCAATTTAGTATCATTGACATGCATTACAACAGTGGACAACATGAAATTGTGGAACTTTACTTAGCTTTAACAATTCTAATGTAATGAATGATGTGGCTAATAAGTTATATTTTATATCTCATGCGATGGAAGTGTTCAAGCAGAACTTATAGTCCATTTGATGATCATTATGATCCATTTGACTTTTATGACTTATATGATGAGCGCTGAGACATTTCATGACATGACACATTCTTCCGTTTTACACATACAACAAATAAAGAACGAGCCCCTTCCTTCCCCCAAGAGGGATATTTGACTGAATTAAATAAATGTTTTGGTAATATTATTGTATTTTTCAAAAATTCATATCTCCCAAACTAGGCATAATGAGGGGGAAGAGTGGTGCAGGGGGTATGCCACTCCTCCCCCTTAAATCGTGGCCTTACTATATAAATTATTACCTGTAATAATTTTCAAGATAAAAGCATTGGTTATACGCAAAATATACATTTTATTCAAGGAAAGGAAAGAAAGGAATCTAAAAGCCATGTCAAGAATATAGCTTTCGCGTGAATAGTCGTAGCGAGGTAAGATTAAATCGTAGTGATTTTGAGTATTACCTTCACGTTTCTACGACCATTTTATAACCGTAACTTAAAGAGCCGAATTTATAATAAATATTTCATAACTCAAAAGGTTCACTACATTATTTGGTTGAGAAATTATTTGTCATTTACTTTGCACTTTAGATATTATGCAAAGATTACGATTTATGCTTTTAATGACTCACAAGGTATTTAATCAAGTGCATGCATGTAACTTACCACAGGCGACGATGGCATTGTTCATGTTCGATAAAGTGTTAAAACTTATTGACCGCAAATAACACAAAAACCTTTAAGGCATATTACTTGGATGTTGATTAAAATTGTAAATTAGCCGCTGCTACCGCATTGCTTTGAGTAATTTGATTGAAATAAATTCGCGAAATGAAACCGCACCGCACTAGACCATCACACCTTCCTTTTATGAATGAACCAAAGACAAAATAGTTTTGTTTTTTATGTAATGTCAGTCACCAGTCAGAGTATGTCAATCAAGTTGTCTTTGTCAAGTATTTTTTTTTTAATACTTAACCAAATCTGACGAAGGAATACTTTATTTTCTTTCACAGTCGTTATATATCACAAAATGAATGATTAATGAATGACTTATTAACGCGATTACACTGTGCAGTTATTTCAACTTAATTTAGTTGTTTACTTACTTATAGGAACCAGAAACAGTGGCTTTACTCTGCTGGACACAAAACCCGATCCAATGATTACAGCCAATAGCCAAGGTCTCAGGATCAGGACAGGACAGGAGGACAGGATACATTTGAAAACTTGGGAACCTTACTTTGTAATTGAGCTCTTTGAGCTACATTTTTGTGATTCAAACAAAAGCAGCGCATCTCTAGCTAGCATAGACAAAAGAATGAGATTTGCTTTGTAGATGCCAGATGTCGCGTTTGTCGGAAAATTTACAGGAAAAGCGGATGTTATTGATTTGGCGCGAAGAGTTGTGTGTGGTGATAAATGGTATAACGCATTGATGAAAACAATATTGGTTCAATCTCCGCTTTTATCATGTCTCAAAGTGGCTTAACCAGTTTAAAAGCTGAATATTTAGAAGTTGGTGAATATAATTTTTCATGGCCAGGAGAAAATGGTACTTTACAAGATTTTGGATCCATGAACTATACTATGCCTTCAGGTAAACAACGTTTCTTTTATCGTACAGTATTCCATGTCTTGTATCGATATTTTGTATTTCATCTAAATTATCTTCATTGAATAGGTCCGTGGTATTGGCCTTGGTGTTCATTGTGGAGAGTCCCACAACACCCTTTATTTCAAGTAAGTATGATTCCAGCAGACCGTAGTTATATAGATAAATATTAGTTCATATTTTATAATATCCCATCAAGTACTATGTTAAGAAATCACATACTTATCGAATAATTTGCAGCTATCCAATATTCTCTTTGTGGCTTCCTACTGCGCCCCAAGTACAAAAAAAGGACAGCTTTGGATGCATACAATTCTTATATTTGGTAAGTAGGTATTAAGTTATGAAACTTATGAATTTGTATTTGTACAAATGATGTGTTACATACTTTGTTAATGTGTCGGTCGGAAAGCACCGCTTTGCTGCTTTTAAATAATCTATTATTATTTGTTGTACTTATACACTCTTCCTTACTAATAATATATAATTATGTGAAACTGTCTGTCATGCATGGTGCGATGCAAAATTTTTTTTTATAGCTTATTTATCGGTAGAAGGCTATAAAATCTAACGCTACGTACGAAGCTACGTCTTATAGAAACGGATTAAAATCATAATGTGCGGATGAATTTCGAGGGCCACTCGTTAGTATGCACATACTTCATAGCTAAAATATATTTGAAATCACCACAGAAAATCAGAATTTAACTGATTTCCATTTGAAAATCGAACATTAATCAAAGCAAATTACACATCATAATGACGCTAGTGATTCAGAAACGACCCCCGGTTTATATCTTTGAAATTCTTTATTGTCTACTATTTCCTCGTGTTGACATGAAATAAAATATTTGATATTTTTGTCCTTCCGCAATCTTTTTTTTCTGGAGCGAAACTTTCCATTGAACGAACAAACATGTTTCACGATAACGGGGAAACTTAATAGATGATACCTATATATATTATGCTTTCGTACGACTCGATTTCAAAAGAAAACTTTAATATCATATTCTTTCAATTCAGTTTCTTAACCCGGCTAAACTTGAAATATTTCGGAAACCTGGAAACAGTAATTTTCTTTAACGTATTAATTTTATTAATATACCACGATTACCGGTAATTCGATACATTCACTGGGCGGCGTAAAATAGAGCAATAAATTTAATTGCAATAGATTTTTTCATGATGTACCCTAGACAAGCCATTGGATATTCCTTTGAAGTTTATAGCAAAATGATGTATTTTTTTATAGTTTATACTTATATTTTTAAATTGCTCATAAGTGAATGTATCGTTATGAAAAAATATTTTTAGGGTCCCGTAGACCAACAAAGAACCCTTATACAAACAACCCATCGTGTGGGGTATCGTTGAATAGGTCTTTAAAGATAAAGTGGCATAATTCCGTTATAATCAGTTTTAAAAAGCAATTTTAGTTAGAGTCCTATGTTCCCACTGTCTCCCAACTAAACGGTAGTAGGTAGATACGTGAAAAAATCAACGCACATATTATGAATTTAGAAGGAAAACTATCACGGCTATCACGCATATCACATCGCTTCTTACTACCACTTCGCATCAGGTATAAAATGACCTTGAATATGGATAATGTAAACGATGTATGATGTATTTCATAATTTTCATAGCTGTCTCACAGGGGCAAAGTAGTAGTACCTAGCTGTATCACAGTATATCAACTATTACGCCGGCCGTCGCGGGTTCGAATCCCGCAAGGGGCAAATGTTTGTGTGATGAGCATGAACATTTGTACCTAAGTCATGGATGTTATATGTATTTAAGTATTTATGGGAGACGCTCCGTCATAATCGTTGTCTGGTATTTCGTAACACAAGGAAAAAAAATCCTTACCACGAAACCAGACAATAGGTGTGTTGTCTGGCCCATATTTATTTATTTATTTATCAACGAAATACCAACAGCATGACACCACCGAGTGTACTACTACATCCTATTTATTTATGTTTAAGTAAATACTTAGTCCATTCCGTTCTGGCATTTTACTGAGTTGGAAACGACTTTGGCTCTGTACCATTGTACGGAACTCGCATATCATATTTCATTTCCTATTTGTTTATAGTTCCTATGGCGGTATTCCTCTAAGATATAAATTGTGTACTTTATTGTTTGTATCCTCCTTTTCGTTATTTGAAAATACGCTGTCTGTTGGGTTTCAATTTTGTCGACAAAGAGGTTTTTCCTACATACCTACGTTTACGCATACGCACCCCAGTTTTGTGTGCTATCACCTATCACAATATTTTTTTCCTACTTTTGCTTTTTTTTAATTTCCTCATTAAGTTGTTAGAGTTATCAGTCCAATACTGTCGAAAAAGACGTCCCATATTTGAATATTATTTATTAATGGATGGGTGAAACATGTCTGTAGTATTTATTAAGGGTGAAGCCAGGTATCCGGTACCGATAGAGAGGCAGGTAACCGGTACCGACCTGCACCGACTGACAAGTGATGTGCCAAGTCATCTTTTTTTGATCTTGAAACATTTTGGAAATTCGATACAAAAATTCAAATAAGGACTGACTAACACAAGAATATTGTTTCGAACAAGATTCAAATCAGGACCTGATCAGGACTTGAGTCGGAAGAATCTCTATACAGAATTTCAATTCCATGAAATAGCCAACTCGGCACATCACTAGTCAGTCGGTACAGGTCGGTACTGGTTACATGCCTCTTTATGTCTTCACTCTAAGCGTGTTAGGGGCCTGTGTCAAGATAGACAAATAAGCACTAAGCTACGAATACAGTGCGACAAAGATCTTCTGGCCAATATGTGACATTGACAGGGGGCGCTAGCATTCAATAAGGTAGACAGAGAAAGAAAATCTCTCTTGATTCAGGGAGTCTATTATTTATTATTAGGGTTCCGTAGCCGAATGGCAAAAACGGAACCCTTATAGTTTCGTCAAGTCTGTCTGTCGGTCTGTCTGTCTGTCCGTCCGTTTGTCACAGCCACTTTATTCTGAAACTATTAGCATCACACAGCTGAAACTTTGTAGAAAGATGTATCTTATTTACTGCTTTTCGATTAAGATTAAAAAAAAAATTAAAATTACATTTAAGGGGGGCTCCCATACATGAAACTAAATATGAAAAATTTTTTTTTACTCAAATCTATGCGTGGGGGGTGTCTGTGGATACTAGGTCTTTTAAAATGATATTGAGGTTTCTAAAACCATTTTTTCTAAAAGTCTAAGGTTTGAGATATAGATGCTTCCAAAATGGTAAAATGGGCATCCCCCCCCCATCTAACTTTTGAACTAAGAAAGTGAAAATTTTGAAAAATATGTATGATGTAGATCTTAATAAATTCTTTCAACAAAAATTGGTTTGAGCAAAATCGAACTATTAGTTTTTGAGATATAGCACATCTTCAACAACCGCAACAAAATATTGTGGTATTTTGGCTAAGTGGAAGTAAGAATCCCTAATTCAGATAAAGTTGGCACGGAACCCTCAGCGCGCGAGTCCGACTCGCACTTGGCCAGTTTTTTACCCATCCACGGCAAAGTCAAAGAAAAGATTTCTTGGATGGAAATGTTGACGGCATTTTCTACCATAAGATGCATATCATGTATGTTCCACAGATTTTAGGCGCAAAACAATTGTATTAATAATAAAAACCATTGAAAATTAGAGCTTTATTTAGGTGTTAAGGCTCTACGGTATTTAAAAACAATCATGTTAATAGTTTACACAGAACACGTACGAAAATTAAACAAAAAGGAACATCGGAAATTCTCTTGTAAGATTGGGGAGATTTCGCTACACTCGATCTGGCAACCGCATTTTTGAATTAAACATAAAATGTTACATGTATCCAGAATACCTACCACCCTGAGGAAGTCAATGGCGATGTGGGACTCGCTTTATCCTTCTGGTTTACACAAAAACATAAGCGGTTTTCCTCAGCTCGCTTAAAATAAATTTCACTTACCTATTTCATCAATTAATATTTTTTTTGTTGTCCTTTTGACCTAAATACATAATCAAGTAGATGTGTACATAACATAATTAGATGTAAACAGTTAGGTAACTTACACATTGCATCGTGCTAATAAATAAAGAAACAACTTCTGGGGCTCTATTTTTGAATCACTCGCTTCAAGATGGCGAGTGATTTTCGTTCGAAGATGAATTCAAAGTCAACAAAAATAACTCGTTTTCGAACGAAAATCACTAGTAATATTGACTCGAGGGATTCAAAAATAGCGCCCCTGGTCGATTCTTAGGTTTCATGCTCTACTCGATCTGGGCGTGGCACGTGATCTGCTCCCCCGACGCATTCTCCTGGAACTTCGGCTTCGTGTTCCTGAACCTGGCTCAAGTGGTGTACCTCGTGTACGAGATGCGGCCCGTCAAGTTCGACCCTGAGCTTGAGGAGGTGTACCACACTTTGTTTGAACCATTTAAGGTATGCAAGTATGCTCGCCAGATATTTAAAAATGTTGGAGATCTCTAAATCCCAAGGGCTACAGCGTAAAGCAACGGAAGATGTTACGCTACGACAATACTTTCTATCTACCGATTCTTTCAGTGATTTTTCGCAACTGGCTACGATACAAAGTGAGGCGGTGCTGTTTCTATTAGTTACGAACTCGTACTTTAAATGGGTTGTTATTTACTGTTGCGTCCCTTTTAAAGTTTTAAAATTTATCAATATTTTGTATCTTAACTAATTCAAAGTATAGAAGAAAATCTTTTCGATTTACTCATTAATATGATTATAATTAAAATTACATGTAATAACAAATTAATACAAAGACGATACATCATAACTATAAAGTAAAGTTTTATTAAATATAAAGTAAACTTAAATCCTACGATTTAAAAACAAAGCCGTTTGCATGTGGTAAGAAGTTGATGATACTGGCTGCATTGGTTAAATAGCAATGCTAATTCTTTGAGCTAGGAACCAGACATATTTATTTGCAAAAAAATATTATTTCCATTTACCTCTCCAATAAACGTTGTTTCCTTTACCCAATGGTTGTCTGGAAGAGATCGCTTCCAGCGTTAAGATCGCCAATATTGTATATAATATTTGTTTGTAATGTATCTTGTGTCCTTACTTGTGAAATAAAAAATATTTATTATTATTAACTTTGCTTGTGGTTCTGCTTCAATAAATAAACTTTCCGCGTCAGGTGTCTAGACTACAGTTCAAGAGGATGGTGTCCCCTGACTTCGCCCACGTGATGTCGCTGCACGCCGGCGAAGCCTACGCCATGCAGAACCTCACCAAGACCGACCGTCTCGGACTGCTACTCGCCGGGAAAGTAAGATTTTTGTGTTTAATTTTCAACCTTCTTACTGGGATGTGAGGGTCTGATATTAACTTTCAGACAAACTCCAAACTAAGTTAGTACATCACCGGTTATAGCTTACTATGACTTTAAGTTTTTCGTACGGTTAAATTAAGGACTCACAATGCAAAGCAAACCATTTTAGTCTTGTTTGTAGAGTTGAGTTTTAACATAGGTATATGAGGAGTTTCTTTTTTTGGTTTTTCAAAGCGGTCTCATGGACCGTAAACTTGTTGATCGGCTCTTTGCATTGATTATGAGAATGTTCACCTCTTTTGGCTTGAATCGAACACTCTTTCCATGAGAACCTTTTTTCGTTATCCAACTTGGAAAGGATATTGGAGTGTTTTTAAACTGTTTTGTATTCAACGTTGGACGCGATTCTGCATAATACATAACAAAATAGGGAAAACCGCATCGCAACTAAGCGCAGTTTATCTAAGTACTTATTCTTGGGTGGACAATAATACCGAAGTATCCTTTAAAGAATTACCTGGACCATTGTAGTTTTTAGCTCAGCGGAAAAGCCATGAATCGAAATAGGACTGTTTTTTATCCTCGATGCAAATAAAAAGTGTGTAGCCTGATCGCGAAAGTGCCGGAGTTAAAAACAATTTTGTCACTGCTCGTGCCAATGTTTGTAATGAATTTCTATAGCGAGTCTGGCGCCTGCCTAACGGTACGAACGTGCTCACACGAGATAATATGGAACATATTTTGTATTAGGTAAATATTGGTTATTGAGAGAGGTGTGAAAGAACGCTAGCCATTTTTATCGGTATGCTCATGCATGATGCATCGTTAACATACCTACTCGCGAGAATATTGTTTGTTAGGGAACGGGAAATTCAATCTGAGATAGTAGCAAAACTTAATTTATCTTCAGTTAGTAGTTGTATTTTTTATTTTTTTTAACGTTTTATCCCAACAGGTAAACGTTATGAGTGGCCACCAGTTTCTGCACCCAATCTTGCCGTGTGAGTTTTTAGACTCGCCCGAGTTTGAGTCCAGTCGAGCTACTATTGACGAAAAGTTTAAGGTTTGCCTAATCCCTTCTAATAATAATAATAATAATGTGATTGTGAATATGTGTAACTAATATGTAGTTAGATTCGGAAGTTTGTTTATTTATTCTTACCTAATTGGTACCCATCACTTTTTACACACATTATTTTTACTTCATTAGAAAAATGCTTGCTCTAGGGAGACAACGGGTTTCGTGTTTTTAAATGAGCCAGGACGGTCGGGTGGCAAACTGATGGGTTCATTATTCAAGCCAGACGAAGCACCATACCGAGCATCAAGATGTGCCGAGACTTTTAATCTCTGAATAGATAAATAATGACCTATTAATCTATTCAAATATGTATTTAAGCCTCTTGTGATCCTGCAAGTAGTTCTTTAATTAACTGATAATGACAATAAATAATAGGTGAAACTTAGCTATTGATTCATGTGTTTACTCATGCAAATTAGTTAAAAGTTTTCGCACTTCCTTGAGATCGTTACTAAGTTTACAGTCGTTCTGAAGTTAGGGCACTTAGCGTGATTAACGACTTATTAATCAAATGGAGTTGTTGAACTCTTCAAATAAACGTACCTGGCTAGTGTGCTCTTCGTCTTCTTCCTTGACTATTCCGTATTTTACAGTTTATTTTTGTTGCGCTCGGAAAGTAATTTGGCTTATAGAAATCGTAGAAACCTCCAAACATACCTATGGGTACGATGCCAGAAATAATGGTCTCAATCATAAATATGTAAATGAGTGAATATTATTCGAAGGATTGCGATCTAGCAAATTGATTTTACTATTTAATCTTTTCTCTCTGTTGTAGTTATTTCTAGTATTACTGGTTTTCAGTTCTTGTCGTTAGGTTTATTTTAAATATTTTGTTTGAACATTGGTAGTTTGGGTGGGATAGGTAAGTAACTAAAGTTTGTTGTCTTAACAGGCTTTCAAAGAAATTAGGCGATCCATCAAGCCTATATTGAAACACGAATTTTACGTTCGGTTTGCTTGGCTGTACGTCACACAGCGCGCTTTGGCATTACCTACCCCATTCCGGTGACCTAATTGTTGTCTGATATGGCTGTATAACAGCCAAAGTGGCTATAAATGCAAGAAACTGGGTTAAATATCGATGAAGTCTAAACACTCTTACGAAAACGTTCGGCTAGATTAAATTGCTTCTTTGCAAACATATTTCAAGTTGGAAATAGTGGTAGAAAAATTCTCGATTTTCTTCAAGAAACATAACGTTTTAGGTAACTGTAATTAAAAACATTTAACAGTGTAGCGCCACTAGATAAGGGCACTAAATTATAGCTTGTGTTATTCTTACTCACTTAACGCTAGCTTTGCGTGGCGAATCGAAATTGATAAATAGTTAGTATAAGAAAAAATATAGATTTATAATTGATTTTCACAAAAAAATAACACAGTGTATTTACGCTATAGCGCAAAATGACTGCAAACATGATCATCATTTTCTTTCAGGATAGTTTTCCATTTTCATATTTTTGTCATTACGAAATTGAATTATTTACCTTATTCTGTAGCAATAACGTTTTTCGTAGCCACCACGACCCGTCCCACGCTTAGGTTGAAATTAAATACAGAAGTAATTGTTTTACTGACGTAACGCGTTAGTTTGCTTTGATTAGGTAAAATAATAACAATGTTAAAGAACTTTAGAAAAGTTAATTACGAGATTGCTACCTTATTATATTTATTAGTTACCGATATTTAGGCATTGTTGCAAGTGTAGGAGTAGTATGTCCATATTCACGACGTGCAGTTTTTGCAATACACAAGATTTACAAATTAGAAATCTATTACACTAACAATAAAAAAAAATGCAGTAAGAATTTAATTGCAATGAACAATAACTGTACTAAGAACAACATTCATCTTCATCTTTAAGGGCTAGACTCTTGTCGGTGGAGTTTTTTCCTTCACTTTCATAAAACTCTAAATTAGGATAGATAGTGTGGTGACCTTCCCCTTGCCTTCCACATACAAAATTATAAGTGGTAATTATAGTACAAGATCTACAGCTAAATTTTATTATCACAGGTATCAATCGTAGCGGCATCGTCTTGCCGATACGTGTATTGGCAGCGTAGCTCCCTCGAGTATCTCTTTGTGAAGGAGCCATATTTGGCCTGCGTGGTGACAACGTTAATAGCCCGAGATATCACAACCAAACTGTATGCGATGAACAACAAGATCGTGACAGAGAGAGGGTCGCATCTTGACATTCGACTGCCGAGCATCTCGCATGCCCTGGCTCGAAGCCCGAGGCGGCTGAGGTCAGCCTGCAAGCCGCCCCCGCCCACTACAGTGCAGCCGGTTCCTCCTGAGAAACGACCAAGTAAGTATTACAGTAAGAACAACTTGATCACGCGTGACAGAGGGGTCGCATTTCGAAACACGGCTGCCGAGCATCTCCAACACGCTAGCTCGAAGTCCAAGGAGTCGCCCTCGCCGACCACAGTGCAGCCGCTCCCTCCTGAGGAACGAAAAAGTAAGTATACTTTATGATCATACGTGACTGAGGGCGTCGCATCTCGAAACACGGCTGCCGAGCATCTCCAACGCGCTGGCTCGACATCGAAGGAGCCGCAAAATCGGACAACGTTTAAGGGGTGGAAAACGTTTTCTTTTTTGTATGGAAGCTCGCACGCACACGATCCTCTTAATGTTCATCATCTTCACTATTTACCTTTGCGTAAAATTATCATGAAACTGTAAAACACGTCCATCAGATATCGCCAGCTCATAAAATTTTATTGCGTATTAACAGGTCATTAGATTACCGTTTTGTGACTCTATTCTACTTCATATACATTAGTTAGTTAGGTATTACATGGCTTTACGACTATTGAATAACACATAACATAATTTGATATTTTCGAACAAATGTCGACCATTTGGATTTGAGTGCCAATTAGAGCAAATTGCACGATTCGGGCTAGCTTAACTGAGGGCCAAATTATAGTTCTGTTACTGTCAGTTTCTTTGATATTGACGGAGACAAAAAGACTGGTGACGTTTAAATCTCACCATAAGTTTGTGATAAAAGATTCATAGATTCATAGATTGTACAAGTGGGCCTTGGTAGGTAATTGTATTTTGCCTTTAGGTCAGAAGCGTTTCTTCATCATCATTATTTTGTCCAATTGTTACGTAAGATTTTATAGGTTTATGTTATAAAACGCAATCCATTTTTAAATTGATAAGGTTCCAATACAACGTACAGTACTTAAGGTGATAATATCTTCTGCCAAATAAAATTATATTCTTTATTCCTTTAGATTGCTGGAGTCGTGAGGCCGGCAACATGATAACCGCAGCCAAACGCAACGGCGTGACCCCTTCATACACTGGTGGCGATGAAGAGCTGATGCCCCTTGCTGCTAATGAAGCCCCGGCCGCCTCCTTAGATGACCTCTCAGTGGTTGATAGCTGCCCTGATACTTCATCCAAGTACCACAGTTGCGAAGCTGTTGAGACAGACGATGAACTGAGACATTGAGCAGAAGAATACTATAGTTGCTTATGCTTAGTATGGGAATGATAATGACGCTGGTCGCCAACAAAGCCCCGGCCACCTCCTCTGATGACCTTTCAGTGGTAGGTAGCTGCCCTGATATTTCATCCAAGTGCCATAGAAGCGATGTCGTGGAGATCAATGAACTGAGACATTGAGCAGAAGCCGTATTTGCTTCTTATTCTGCGTGACTATGGAAGAAAAACGACGAAAGCAAATGTCCGCTTCCTCTAATAACCTTTCTATAGCTAATAGCTGCCCTGATTCATCCTGTAAGTACCACAGCTTCGAGACTGTAGAGACAGACGATGAACTCAGGCATTGAGCAGAGAATAATGTAGCTGCTTCTTATGCTTGTGACTAGGAGTCTCAGTCTCTGGATGCCAATGAAATCCTAGCCGCCTCCTCTGATAATCTCTCTGTGTAGGATAGCTACGCTGATACAGCCTCTAAGTAGGTTACATCTGCTAAGCCGTGATGAGTTGAGGCTTTGAGCAGAAAAACTGTTAGACGAATAAAGAAGAGGAGCTGTTGGGTCACCAAAGTAGTCCCGCTGCCTCCTCTGTCGACGTTTCCGTGGCATAATTAACCAGAAACATCCTCCAAGTACCGCAGCTGTGAGGCTGTGGAAAGTGATTACGAATTTAAGCGTTGAGCAGAGAATATCATAGCTGCTTATACTTAGTAACTACGTAAATAATGTTTATCCATCTGGCTGAGAACGAAGCCCCGGCTGCTAACGCCAATAGCCTCTCCGTGACGGATAGAGGCCCCATCATCATCACATCATCTTAGAGACAATAGTTATGAGGTCATGAAGAATGATGATGAATTGATTTTGGCATTGAGAAGAAAAAAACTGTTGTTTCTTACGCCTAGCAGTAAGGGACAATGAATGATAAAGTTTGTTGAAAATAATGTCACACAATTAGCTACATCTTGAAGAAGTAGTAAATGTGTGATATAATCAATAAGATACAATAAATCTGGTGATAGCCTTAAAATTTGATATGGCATACCCATCGAACTCGCACTGTGTAAGTATGACAAAGCGTATTGACTCCAATTTTAACGGGGAGCCTGCTCAGCTCCTTTGCCTCATCAATCATATCGGCAAACCTGCGTAGACATAATATTTTAAGTAACAATAAATATATGCGAACACGTTAGAAAACTAGCTTGGTGACAAGGAGCAAAAGCTGCAAATGCTGCATCACATGATTTGTTTTTTGCATTTTGTAATATCCGTAACCTAGTGAGGTAGGTAAATGTTAAAGTTATTTTTATCTTTTACTGTGATACATAATAAAATGTGGTTGACGTATATTACCAAACTTTTATTATAAGAACCGAGTTCCTTTTAAATAAAGAATCATACGGACTTACTTCTTGAATGTTGTAATTATTTTTAATCGCCATATAATATTGATACACAGTAGAACCACTAGTTGAACTTACTTTGGACACACAAATGTTAGTTTCAGAGTAGTAACTATCATACCGACACTCGTAGATTTCTTGAAAACAGATTGGCAAAAACACCGGCGTCGAATAACAAACGGCAGAACGTTTACTTTGTGGTCGGGTGCACTCCCGGTTTCCATAAATCAGCTCGGGCAGTTAGTTACGTTTGCCAAATTTTAGTGCAAAACGACCTGAGTGTCCACCGGTTCGGACCGTCTCAAAAAAGTTCAGTTTAGCTCCGAGCCAACCGTCTAATCCCTTACCATCTGTCGAATTAAACACATATACGGTGTCGTTTGGCCGCGGACGTAGCCAAAGGTGCCAGGAAAGGCAAATATCTGCCCCGGGCTGCCAAACACCACAGATGCAGGCCTGCTGGCCAAATTAAGCCTATCTAACTAGAAGTGTGTTGGCGCGGTGCTCTTTGGCGGTGACTCGTACGTAGGCGTTTATACTCCTAATTAAGTAAGTTTATTGGGTAAGTACATTATGACGTTCTCGAACATAAACATTATCATGTCAAAAATTGTACGAGAACATCTTGCCATGAAATGTTAAAAGTACCACAAAGATATTATTTCCGTTTTGGTGGAATGCCAGTGCCTAAGCACAGATTTCGTCTATACTTCGGCCTCGAATTCGATTATCGATTATTCGATATCCATAACGCTCTCGTTTAGGAATTGAACTGTTGGTAACCGTAGTTTACCAATCGATCTTGCGGATAGAGCGATGTCATTTGTGGTCCTTACATTGATTAGTTAGTTAGGAATGTTAGGCTTAATGGATTTGTCACATTGGATGTGATCTGCGCTGCGGTCAGGATCCGGGCTGCAAATCTATTAACCTCAGAACGCATCCAGTGTGTCAAGAAGTCTTAAATCGAAATTAGTATCTACCAACCTATCCTACCGCTTGACCAGAAACAAAGTCGCTTCATACATTAGCTTCAATAAACTCGCTGTTATTTTAGTAAGCATACACCTATAAAGTTACATCAATGTGTGCAGTTGAAAATAAATAAATATGAAAATGTGATAGAATAGATAGTACTCAGTTCAGTTAAATTATCTTACTGGATCTGAAATAGCAAAAACCTCTATATGTTAATGACTGACTGAGAGGGCACTCTGCTTAATGACTAAACTCGCTATTAGTGAATTGAAGAAGAAAAAGAAACACAAAGAATACTGCAATTTGGCAAAAGTTTTCAGGGCATACATTTCTTTCTACGTGTAATGAGAGTGATAAATACTGTATCCTTCCGAATACGTGAGTACCTGCTAACAACATCGAGCAACCTACCAATGTTATAGTTTCGTTGTTGTTACAGTGAAATCGTTTCTACAAAACCAAATTGACTACTACTGAACTTAAACAACGTACCTACCTAAGATAGACTCCACCATCGTGATTAGCAAGTCGATTTACCTGAGGTCGCTAGATTTAATTACCCTATTTCTCGTTATCTAAGTAAATGAGTAGGCGACCTTACAGCACTGAGGTGGTTCCACAATGCGATAGTAAGATAACATCGGATCACCTGCAGTCCAGTCAAGGTTGGATCGCCTAGCGCCTTCACCCGCCGCCCACAAGCGAGCGCGAGGCGCGATGTTTCTTTATCGTACCATGACCACTACGCCGCTCTATTCTTGAGCATTACGTGCGATTTACCATTTCAAGCCTTATCTGATGGCCTGCACCTTCGCTAACAAAGCGGTGAATGCTGAAATGAGATCGATAAGCTTGCCCGTCCGTTATTGCAACACTGAGTAAATTACTCATTGGACAAGTAGCCTACATTCTGTAAAAATAGACTTAAGAAGTTGGACATGCAAATTTCCAATTAAGTAGGCGATGAAGTCAATAAACTAAGGAGTACGTAAGTAATAAGGTAGGTACTTAAGTTTCAATATCAAATAAGTACATAAAGTGAAAGATATTTTCGAACGAGTACTACTGTGCCTATTGCAAATTTTTTTGATTATCTGTAAGCTGTAAGTTTGTTTTTCAAAGTTATTGTAAATAGATACTCTCCTGTATGAAAAAACGACAATACCCGTAGCTAAATATTTTCTGCATCTAAATATAACTGGATGCCTACCAAGTACCTACGAAATCAAAATCCGTCAATAATATCGTAACGGATTTCGTTTTTATCGTAGTAGGGTTTTGCTGCGGAAGTCTCGACTAAGTTTCGCACTGCACCGTACCCTACCATGACCTTGCCAGAAAAGCAACACGATACGCTCTACCTTGCCCACAGAACGGATTGACAGCATTCTGTCTTACCATTATATGGAGCGAGAGTGCATGGCAAGTTATGGTGTTGGTCGGTGACGTAACGGTCTAGTGTGCAAGGTGTCATTAGAATTAATACTTATATTTTGCCTGACACGTTCCTAGCACGGTCATGGTATGCTACGGTGTAGTGGGAAAAAAAAAAATATTGGTTGTTTGTTTTGCCCAAGTTATAATAAATGTGGCCTTATAAACAACTAGACCTATATAAAATGGCAAGCAAATATGATTAATGTTCAAGTAGCTACTGAGCCTTAAAAGAGAAAAAAAAAACATATCACTTTTGTTCTATAAATTTATTGCTACGTAAGTAAACTTTCCCTTAACCTTACAGTGCATTTTTTGTAGTATAAGTATGCATTCAAACAGTTTATTCTTTCAGAGGGACCGCCAGATGCTAGCTCTCAAGATAGAGGGCCATATTTGATGGCACATGTTTTAGTATCCTCTCTCTCGAGGGCCGTAACCTCAGGGAAGCGACGTTAGTTCGAGGAGTGTGTAGTGGTTCTATCCTCTTTGTGTCGGGGTGGCTGCGTCGCTGCAAAGTTCTCGTAAAGGAGACGTCACATAGTTGCGTTCTGCGTTCTCCGGCCAAGTTTATTCGTTTTAAGTGATAATATTTTAACTGTGTCTTTGTATACATCATAGAAACAGATCAGTTTAATTATTTTTTTGTAAAATCGAGATTTTATTTTCATTATTTTCTTTAGCAAAGACATTTTTTTTTTAAAACAGCACACTGACAATATAAAAAGTTATTTACTTCATCGGCTTCGCCTCTCTCAATTCAATGCCCAAACCTTCTTTTTCTCTAAGCTTAACCTTAATTAATAAAAAAAATCTGAAAAAAAAATTTAACCGTATTCTCCAATTTTCTCAAAAACTAGCGGATAGAACCTCAAAGTGTTTTCTATAAAAAATGATTAATTTATTGTGCTGAATCAGCCCTTTAAATATTATCACTTAAAACGAGGTGACCTTATATTTAATGAGCATATTTGCCAGGTCAAATGATCAGTGATCCGGACAGGTCATCTGGTTTGAGCAACCGACCACGGTATCAGGCTAGAACACTGAAAGGATCAGCTCATGAGCCGATCCTGCAGCAAAGTAACTAGGTGATAGCAGCCATTCTATCATATTTGACCGCAGACCGAAAGTTTTTCAGTTGCGATCTCCTGCCCAGACCGTTATTATTCTGTCAGATCGCTTTTTTCACCTAGAAATATAAGTTTTAATTATATAACATAACTATTATGCCGACAACTTCTTAGTATAATATACAGAGTGTGGACTGAGGTTGATTTGACCTGACCGCAGAACGCAGAACTAACACTGTGTGCATCTCCCTAAATACTGGACCGGTGCCAAATGTTAATCGTCACGCAGTTATACATTCAATCGCAGGATTTCGACCACTCAATTGTGAAATTTATGCATTGAAAATACGTAAATTGATAAAGTTTCAGTAGAGTTAATTTAAATGCTCATATCTCATGTTGATTATGTATGAATTTTCTCATTCACGTACTTAGCATATTCTAAAAAATATATTATAATCACGATGATCAGACCCTGAAAGCGATGGTGAGACGATTTGGACCAATACCGTGAAGACTGGCAAACCCTTACCGCTGACAGGGACACGTGGAGTAGTTTGAGGGAGGCCTTTGCCCAGCAGTGGGACAGTATAGGCTAGGAAAAAAAACACGATGAGCTATACAGGTAGGACTCATTACAGCTGAAAAATAACGTATAAGCTGGCTATGTTCGTAACAAAACTGTTGGTCTCACACACATAATGTATTTTTTCGTATATAGAAAAGGACCCTACGTTTAAATGAATGCGACTTCGTTTACCAAAAAATTAAAATGAGTCGGTGGTGTAATATCTGGATAGCGGAATAAATTAATCCTCTTTTTCTACAGAAAAGTTTGTTTCGGTTTAGATCACTCGATTTCACGGTCGATGGGCGAAACATTTGACAGTCTGAAGCTATCGGACGAGTTCATGTCGTACAATAATTTTATTGATAATATCTAAGTAGGTAATACGTAGCGAGATGGGAGTAAGGGCAGCGGAGGGCGGCGTCGCGGGGCGGGCGGGAGCGCGCGTGCGTGCGGTGCCGCCGCGCCCGTCTCGGCGGAGCGGAGAGGCAGCAGTCAGTAGTGCCGCGCGGCGCCGCGCTCCACCGCCGCCCAGCAGCTTGCGCTCGAGACGCACCGACAGCTCTACTATGCGACTCGCGTGTCGCGCGCACTCGTGTTGTGGTGCTTTATGATGGTACGGCATGAGAGTGCAAGATATGCGGACGTTCCGTGAGCTACGCGCCGCCGAACTCGCCACCGCCACCGCCACAAGTGGGCGGAGAGACGAGACGCGTCCTCGGCTGCTCAGGTGAGCGGCCCGTCGCATCTCGCAGCGTTGCTGGCTGGTTAAAGACGCTTAGATCTGGGGTCGATAAGAAAACACGACCAAAACATCTGACTTACGGTGTGCAGCCTTAACTTGGTACGTACCACTGAGCAAGTAATCACTACGTGTACGTACGTGGAAAACACGCAAGGAAACGTAGGACCATAGCTCGACAGTTTTGGATTTAGTGATAAGATCGGTGGGCGAGCTAAAGGTGCGTGATGCTGATCGTTCATAGAGCTTAACTCGTAAGCATTCTACATAATCTTACTATCATGTTACTACAGCTGCTCAACTACATCACCGTAGATTAGCAACAGGAATACGGTAGAGCACGAAACATAAATAAAATGCGATCTGAAATCAAACATATTAATACTATTCGGTCCGTAGGTGAATAGTAATCTTTGGAAATAATGAGAATAAAATTCGAACAAAATTAAAGTATGTAGACGCAATAACAATCAAATAAAAGTTCCAGGTTAACGAGGCAGACTGAAGACATTTTATGAGTATAGGTACTCAAATGTAAACATGTAAATAACTTTGCTAGTATAGAAGTGCCTGCCTACGTACCTTAATTGTTTAGGTATTGGGACTCGATTTAAACAAGGGGTCTTTGTATCGTTTTGTCGTCGATAATAATGTGCTGCCTAATGGACGAGTCGTTAGTAGTGTGATACAAATCGTATCGCCTGACAGTAATTGTTGGAAATGTAATACGAATGCGCATATGCTCTCATATTGTTTGTGTCACCTTCATCAAACTGAATAAATTTGGCGCGTTGAGGTCAATAAACAAAAATTCGGAGGCATATTTGTTGAAGGGCTATGAATCGTGACTGGGAAAAGTCGTCACGCAATATCAGATATACAGCCAAGTTATCTGAGTCGGCAAGCTTTCGAGCCACCGTCATCAATCTTAGGCCTCTGAACACGACAGTTACGATAGACTGATGCAATTGATGTGTTATTTGTAGAAAGGGTTTCAAGATGAAACATATTTACCAGTAAAGTCTTCAAAGTTTGCTGTCACGTTGCAAAACAAGCCGTGATGGTGCAGTTACTTAGATATTGAGTTCGATAATGTTGTAATTGCCAATCAAGTTTTGAAAATATTGAAATGTTTTTTGACTGTTTATTAAACACGTATGCAATGTTGATGTGGTCTAAGGAGGACTTATAAAAAGACAGATACGCTACTAAGATATCAGAAACATCTTAAGGTACGCAATTAAAAAGTTGCACGGATAAAATAGTACCAATAAAATACAGTGGATGAAATATAGTTAGAAAGTTATATATATACAATTACACTTTCCTATACATCCTACGGATTTTAATAAATTGTGAGGCACTATTTCATTATTTTACTTTCTCAACTTATAGAAGATTTTCCATAAGTTGTACTAAAACAAACGCGGTTATGTTTATAGTAAAATTGCCACTAATCCTAAAACGCAGCCTTTTTTCTTGACACATTTTGTAAATTTGTAAATGATTCGTGAAATGAATAATTCAGTTATAACTAGTTATTTCAATTAAGAGAAAACCCTTCATCATACTTGTAATATCCCCACAATCACAAAAGAAGTCCTTTCCATGTAAAAATTAATTATAAACATTCAGACTGTAAAAAACCATTAGCGAATGTAAAATATACTCAGTCAAAACCTTTGAGAGTCTTGTAACGATCCCTTATTTGCATCAAACTAAAAGCCGACAATGAAAGGATAGAAATCAAATCAAGATTAGGCATTTATTCTTTCGAAATAACAATAGTTTAACTGCTAACGTAGAATTCGTAGACTAGCAAGTTACGCAAGACAAACATAACTTATAAGAAACTGCATTGCTATTTTTGATTTGTTTCAGCAAAGTGGAGTTGTATTTGATGAGTAAGAGAATATTGGCGGCCTCGGGCTAGCCAGGCGCGACATAGCGTCGCCAAGCGTGGATCCAGTGCCAACCGATTCAACTCGGGCACACTACGACCCACTGTAAGCTATACTTAATCTACAAGTCCCGTGAATCTGCATTGGCCTTAATGCAATTTGACAATTAGCACGATTTCAGCTAGAGTCTTCAGTTACCAATTAGCTCAGCAAACTTCAAAAGTAGGTAGTT
>OY757256.1:9192463-9251121 GCA_963584085.1 Pyrausta aurata | reverse complement strand
TAAGTCTTCTCTAAAACTATAGCTCGTATTTTCATGCTGAGGATTAGCATCATAGGCTCCTCTCTTTAATATAAATTGCACTTGTAAAAAGACAACTGTGACTCTATGACAGACGAGGAATTGAACTCCGTATCTTACGCAATCCGGGCGTATGCCTACCACTCGGCCACCGTCACATTAACAAGCCTGTTGAATTTTGCAAGTGCTTTTTAACGCGTAATTCCTCGTCTGTCACAGAGTCACAGTTGTATTTTTACAAGTGCATTTTATATTATTAAGTTGGTATGGTGACAAAACACTATAAAAACAAAAATAAACTCCTCTCTTTAATTAAATAAAAGGATGACATATCTATGATATTATATCTAATATGGTCCAAACTCCCTTTTTCTTTACGTGAATGTTGAACAGGCAGCGAACCTCTGCTTCGCGATTGCGTTCCTCGCGCCGAAGAGTTTCAAGCAGAGCATCCTGGTGCTGCGGGCGCTGGCAGCGGCCGGAGCGATGCTCATGGCCATGTGGGCCGGCGCCGAGGTCTGCGCACCCGACGTGCTGGCATGGAGCCTCGCGCTCGTCCTCGTCAATTCTATACACACTGTCTTCTTAATTATAAGGTACTTTTGACAGTCCCTGGAGCCCGCCCTATTTCTTGATTCATGTTTGATTTTCGAATCAAAACCGGATAATATCCACACGAGTGATTGAAAAAGATAAATCGATTTTTGTTTGAAATAAGGCGCTAAAATATTTCAGGTGATTATCGTTGATTTTTAATTGAGTTTCGAACGAAATCACTTGGAATATTGACGCGAGTGATTCAAAAATAGAGCTCTAATAAGACGGTGAAGAGAGCTGAAAAGAAAGAGAAAGATGACATTACGAAATACACACTATTAGAGTTTTTAGAGTAGTAGCATAAATATATCTTATTTTTGATCTCATAGTTTTAGCCATCTTACAGATAGATACCTTTTACTAGATATGTGATAGCTTTAAATTTAGTGACGAGTAGATTTCCTAGCTAGATTAACGACTGATTGCGAGAGTGAGTAGCTTATATTTACTTGCCACGTCATTGCAGGTTTCTTCCACCAGCGCTATCGCTAGAACTGACTGAACTGTACCTGAAGCTCTTCAAGCCGCTGAAGGTGAACAAGAAACACTTCCAAGAGCTGACGCGGGAAGCAAGGGTGGTGAGGCTGGATCCTGGTGAGGCGTACGCGATCGAAGAGGTCACGCCGGCCGATGAGAGGCTGTCGATACTCTTGAAGGGAAAGTAAGTACTGAACTCAACTGGTTCATAGCTCCTTAAGCCATTGAGAGAAAACAGCAAAGTACTTATTCTATGAGATGGAGAAAAAGGCAAGCGTGGTAAGGCAGAAAACTGGTGAGGCGTACGCGATCGAAAGTCACGTCGGCCGAAGAGTGGATTGGTAACAGTTGTTAATCAATACAATTTTGTAATCAGTATGTAACTTTTGAGTCTCAATTCTAGCATTTTTCTGTAAACGTCTTTTTAAATGAACAATAAAAAATTTACTTACCATCATTTTTAGTATTTCCATTATGAATTTTGCCAAAACAAAACAATTTGCTAACTAAATAATTATTGAGATGATATTTTTTCATTATTCGATCACTCCAGTCGTGACACACGTCAATGTAAGTAGTATAATAGTGTATTAATAGTCAAGGGCTCGGTCGTAATAGTAAACGTGGGAGAGGCCATAACTAACAGTAATTCCCTCATATACCATTATTGCTTAACTATAGCATGTAGACTGACTGGAACACAAATGCTCCATCGTTTCGCGCTGGCATATTAATTACTTCGCTGTTCGTATACCAGACTATACAAAAACTGTTCGCAATTTTTCCAACGCGGCATATTAAACATATCACGCCCATTGTAATATCAACACAATTCAATATGAGAGACTCAATGTTTGTATTGCATCGAAAGAGGACCTACAGACGACTGAGGAAAGTGTTCTTCATTCGAAACGAGATATTTGTACAGAAGTTGTTACGCAAGGTTCGCTCACCGATATTTTTCTCTTCCAAGTAGAGCGTATTTTTACTCATTGCGTAGTACGACACATGTGTTCAAGAAAATAACACTGTACGAATTGGAAGGTAAGCGATGAAATCTTATTATATTTGTTTGTACAAGAACGTTCATGTCACTTAGTGAATGTACAGGTACGTATGGTTAGAGACTTAAATAAAATAGAAAAGCTCCTAAATAAGTAGTTCTAGCTAGATACATAGCTAAAAAATACTGTGTAAAACTAAAACTCTTAAATAGCGGTATTACTTGTTCTAAATTCTAAACTACATGTCATTTTAAACAAACGAGGCCCGTAAAACACCCCACTAGCACGAATACTCATAAATAGGTACGCTGAAATTAATTTCAGAAAAGGACGCAAGTTAAAAAATGCTATTATTCTAACCATGCACGCGGTAAAAGCCACGTTGAAGGGTAAAATGCGTCGGGGAACGGAAGCCAGGCGAATCTGATAAAGCTGGGCAGCTACGAAAAAGAAATGAGGCCGTAAAAGAACGAGGTGCGAAAAATTGCGAGATCTTTCTGCAGGCCAAATGCTTTGTTTACTTCGCTAAAACTCGGGTTATTGTTGCTCATACGGCGCTCGTGTACGTATTGAGGCTTAGAAGTAGTCTAGGCACCTACGCAACGTCTAATGCGGTAAATACGTCTTAGCTTTATTGGTGTGTAGGCACTCATTAAATATAGTGTCGTATAACCTACGAAACTTGTCGATCTGAATAAGTCACTAGGTAGCTCGTAAGGTACTCCTACCTAGATTAGTGTTTGCAAGAGAGTTACTTGTGTGTAACCAAAGGTGTGTTAATGGTATTTTGTGACGTAACCAAAAGGTATTAAATATTTATTTATTGTGCAGGTTGCGTGTGAGCTGCGACGAGACGCACCTGCACTTCATACAGCCTTACCAGTTCGTGGACTCGCCCGAGTGGGAGGCCAACCGCGAGCAGTCAGACGATGTCTTCCAGGTATCATAAGGATATTACAATTGATACTATAATGGTTCACCCATTATAGTATCCGGGTATACTATCTGGGGACTAATTAGAAACGCATCTGAAGTAAATCAGATTAGTTCGTTCGTGTGTTTTGTTGTCCTGCCCCGATATAAGCGGATTTATGATGTATGGCCCTTGTAACCTTTTTCTCTGCATGTGTACATTACATACTTTTTTTTTATTCTAAAGTCAGATCATCTCTATTTCGTGATTAGTTATAATTGAAAACACGTTTAACATATTGTACCCGTACCGCTAAATCGTTGTTAAACCACATAGTAGGTGCTAAGCAATTGTTTCGTTGTATTTCCTTAATTACCATTCGATTAACTCGTGCGAATTCACACAACACCTTTATTGCGTTCATTGCCCCGTAAACTTGATCAGGTAAATTACCTTTTCTACCTCTATATTGTAAGTAAGTAGTAGGTACACTAGAATCCAATTAAAAGTAAGTGTTCGCGACGCCGGGAACACGTCTCGCTATCTACAAGCGCCATAATTTCACTCGATTAGCGAGAGAACGCTGTTGACGCCGACGCTAATGCACTTAGGCAACAATATCAGAGAGCTCGTGACGTTGCATAGAGCCTATTAAGCCAGAAACTTATTGAAAAGATATTGTGATGTATAATTATTGAACCCTTGGATTAGCTCGACTATTCGTTAATAACTAACATTCAACATTCTAAAACTCATAAAAAACCTCCTTCAATCTTATTTATCCCCAGAAGATTGCTTAGAGGTTTGAGAACATTGGCAAAATTGCATTATAAAGTCTTGTTAGTCAAAACAAGCTTTAACAACCGGCATGTTCAATCCAAATATTGAGAAAATAAACCTAAAATAGATTAGCGGTAAATTGCACATATTACGGTGGTTGGATGATGTTATCGGCGGGCCGCCCACCGGCTCATGGCGATTCTGTGAACGCGATTACGCTAAATAATTCAGGGGTGCGTCGTAAATAACGCATTATACCAATGACTCTAGATTCATGGCGAGAATTTTTATGAGATAGATGACTTTGCGATGGATTGCTATCTTTTTTGAGATCTCACACGTTATTATCGCAATTAAGACTTACCTGCTCCAGAGTTTTTAATGTGTTATTTACCGAGAAGTATAATATTTGCTATTATGTATGAGTCAAGGTGAGGTTATGGTGGTGCTCCTTCGTTTCCCCTAAACATGTACATAATAACCACTTTCGGATCTGCGTCCATAGTAGCCCATGTTACTTAGGGGCAGGTGCAGCCTGCTCGTCCCATTTAGCGTTTAAGTGGGGAAAGAAAGGGAAAATTAATAAACACCTACCTACTTATTTATAGACGACGCTACTACTTCCACTGAGCAGCTATTTAGGCGTTAGCTAGCATACTGTAGCGTCCAGAAATGAAAACTTTTCAAAAAGAAGATATTAGTAGGTATTACGATAACATAAGCATAGTTTCTTTCTAGCAGGTTTTCGTTTTTTTTTGGACGAAGAAGAGTCTCAACTCTCAACATAACCCGTGCACATTCTGCACTAAAACTCGTGCCTACTCAAAGTTTTCATCGTGTTGTGCACTCATGAAACGTCCGTCGTAGACTCGTAGTTAGGGTAGGGTTAGGGTTTATAGCTACATATCTATATTGTGAGTATCGAGAAACGTCTGCGAGTTTCTTACCGTTATTTACGGGTTGAAATGCTTCGGCAGGTGACGGTGGTGGCCGAGGAGGTGTGCACGTGCGTGTGCTGGCCGCGCATGCGCCTGGAGCGGGTGCTGCGCCACCGGCCGGCGCTCAAGGTCGTGCTCGACTGCCTCATAGGTCAGTCCCCCCAGACTCCCTAGCCACGGCGCGTAGACAGGGAAGCGGCCCGAGAAAACGCGCTCAACGCATTTAAATAGTTTGTAGGTACTTTAATGGTCCAGCGGGCACCCCTTTGTAAGGATCGCGAACCTTTGCAGCTCCACGGTTACGGCTACTGAGCTGTGTTGGAGCATGTCTAGCTTTTACTGTAATACCTAGGCGGTAACACAAGAATACCTTTTGAGCTTGCGAGTCTGTGTAACTAGTATTATATGTAGGTCGGTCAGTAGCAGTTGCAGCCATATAGTAACGAAATTGAATTTTAGATAGAAAGTGTATTAAAAAACAACTGTTTACATAAATCGTTAAAATACGAGCAAAGTCTTTCCCTGCGATACATATTGATAAGATAAGTACTTACTATTAACAAAGATAAAATAGGTATAGTATCAATATGAATGAATAGTACCTACCTATTATCTTCTTCAAAGTGATAATAAAATATACTTTTCGAGCTATCAGTTACCATAACAGCTTCATTGATGGTGCTATTAATCACATCGACAATCGTCACTAATTGAATCAATAGTCAATATCAATAGGCTCAAGATCGTCTTTCCATCGCGTGCTATTTCTAGTTTTATGAACAGACCACAAAATATGAAAATATACTATTATATTAGTACCTACTAACTAAGGCATGTACCTAACTTCATAAACGAGCTATATTGAAAATACGAGTAATAATACATTCGAACATCAGAATTCGTAGTTAGCAAAATCGTTTCAGTTGGAAAAATTGGCGGAATTTTGGTTACAGTAGCCGATTGATAGATCGGAGGTACTTAGCCTTTACTCCAGGAGACTAGGCCGGGCATCTATTAAAATCTGGTTTGTTGTTCTGTATTTTAAATCTTATCATAGCTTTTCTTCCACCACGTATTTTCGGTCTTCCCAAAATTAACAAATGTGCATTAATGTACATTAAGAAGTACTTTATGAAATCCAATTAACATATCCCTTTCCTGACAATAAATTGCATGTATCGATCTTCTTTTGTTAAAAACATAGGTATACATTTTAATTATCTTCATGAAATGGTAAACAAACAACTGCTTACAAAAGTTGTTTTAATAAAGTTTACCCTTTTAAAAGCAAGCAATTTGTTCTACATTAGTTTCTTTTGTAACATAAATTGTTACCTTTGTAAAAGTATCCCTTGTAATAACGGTCGCCTAAACAAATTTACTGATGGAATCGGCAGCACTTGTTCCGAAGATTATACGTCAATGACTGGGCGGTTCTGAGCTAAGCTTTTATGTTCGACGGTCATGAGAAATGCTTTTATTACACTTTCCAGGTTACAACCGAGCTATTTACTTTCCTTTTGAATTTTAATGTTACTACATTAAAATAAACACTAGTAAAAAACAGACATTCAAATGTGTAATACCTAATTGAATTCGTGGCGGTTGGGGCCCTAATTTTGAGTCACTCGCTTGAATAAAGCGTGTGATTTTCGTTCGGAAACTAATTAAAAATCATCGAAAATCACGCAAAATAGGTAGGTAAGTAATTAAAAAATTTAACAATATTTTTTTTAATCACTGCAATGTGTAGAACATAAAATTTATATTCCTATCGGAATAGAAGAACAAGTAAAAGGAACAACAAGGAAACCGTTTCTGGATGACAATAACCAATTTTAGTAAGTTACATTAGTATCTTAAAATGAGATAACCTTTCGTCTAAGTGATTTATACTTATCTATTTAGGTTTAATATGATGATAAACAGTCGACACAAAATATCGAACATGCAGCCTTCGTGTAAAACGAAAAATTATTTATTTGCACAAAATATTTCTAAACATGTATTAAAATGCTATTTTGTCTGTACTTTTTACATAACGTTAACGTTTATAGAAAAGAATAAGCAAACTTTGTACTTTAAATTTAAACCGAATTGGCAAATATAAATCGTAAATTGAGAGGCTTCGATTTGGACTAATTTACCTCTTAAATGAGAAGTTGTATGGGTTATTTTGCTGTAATGAACAATAATCAATCACCGATCAAGTCCCCATGTTTCAGAAGCACAATTTCTCTTAAATATACACAATTTCATTTGAAATTCAAAAAAATCACATGAAAGAAATTTTCAGCGAGGCTCTTTGGGGCTCCTAACTGTTTGACAGCCGTCAAAAATGGTTCTGCTGCATCATATCTCGCATCTCTTTTTATCGCACAGCTTTATCCTACTGACATCTCGCTTTTGTCGTTCTATTCCGAAAGGGATAATAATAAATTCTATGGTGTAGAATAACTGATTTGAATTCGAAAATGTGACATTATGAACAATTAATAACTTACGCCATTTTGACGAGAGTGATTCAAAAATAAGGCCCCTGCCACCCTTCACCTTTGGGTCGAAACATGAAACACAACCACCAATTTCATAATCAAAAGTTATCAACTCATAACAGTGACCCACAATAGCGGTCCGTAGCAACCGGCGATATGTAAATGCAGTCGAATCGATAAGTACCAACACAAAATTAAAATGAAACGAAACTATAAATTGACAAATTCAGATCATGGAGTGAGAGTAGAGTGCCATTGAAACTGGTAGACAACATTGAAATAGATTGATTCTCGTCTAGGATACCTACGGGCGTGTCTTATGTAAATGTTTCAAAAACAAGTAAAGTCGGTAAACAAACAAAATATTAATCACGAGCTTTTCTTTTGGATTTTAATTAAGAACAATAATTTGTACAAATAATTAAGTAGTTGCTAAGGTTATGTAGGTACTTGTAGCATGTAAACACTCTCTGAGCAGAATAGTATAAGAGTAAAGTAATAGAGCTTTTCACGAGCTAACTTTGAATAAGTACTCGGGTCACTTTGAATATCGACACGGATCTTTGTCCATTACGGTATATCATCATCTTTTTCTGACGTTAAAGATGGTGATTATACTTTACACGATGGGGTAAATAATAAATTTCAAAACCAGCTTTGCAAGTACCGGAGAACATAGACCAATTCCAACTTCTTTTAATTTTTCAGGGAAAGATATAACTCACAAGCTGTACTCAGTGAGCGAGGGTTTGAGCGCGGGGGTGGCGAGCGAACGGGAAGGCACGCCGGCGCACCTCACGCGCTCCGCCAGCGTCGACGCCGTGCACGAGGGCTCGCGCGGCAAGCTGCGCAGCCTCGCCTGGCGCTCGCGCACCTCCACAAATAAAGGTATATGATTTATTTGTTACTGCTATGTAGATATCGTGATTTTGAAATGAAGCACTAAATACAATATGTATTTTCGAAACTTGATCAAACGAAAAGTGCGGATGCTATCCCCAAAATTATCGACAAGAAAAATCCGGTTTTTTTGTCAGCCATATTTTTTAAAATTAAAAGGAGACATTTTTTTTTGGGCCCAGTAGTAACTTGTAGCGTCTAATAATGACATTGCACCCTAAATTAATAACTTATTTTTTTAGACAAGTAGTCGAAAGATAACGTTTAGACGAAACCGGATTAATAAAATCGAACTAAAATATGCGTTGTATTGACTATTTTTCATCACGCCATTCCTCCTTTACAAATACGTGTAAAGGAACGACGGGCTGGTCAATATAAAAACAATATCAATTATTTGAAGTACGTGATTTTGTTTAGATCACGTTTTTCTACATTTATTTATTTTAAGCAATTGGAATCTCCGAATAAAATATTTTAATTGCTTTTTTTAAATTTTTGCATAAAACGGTTATCTAGTAAAGCCGTGGAACGGATAGCAACTCTGACAGTTATCACTGACATTGACAGGAATGGCAGAAGTGTCATTTGTCACACTTTCCGTTTGGCGTTTGGTTTTCCGTCACCATCCGTTTGTTTTGGTTTGTTTTGAATTGAGTGTTTGTTTTCTCCGGATTTTTAACGAAAAATAGAAGCAAAAAGCATCAAGTACGGCCCCCATTCTACTAAACCGTTGTTGTGTAACTGTGCAGTGAGATTTCAACGACTGTGATTATCAGTAACGACTGAAAATGTGCGTCAACTGGTAAACGACTGTGATTATCAGTAACGACTGAAAATGTGCGTCAACTGGTAAGTGTGTGAATTTGAGTTATGATGAATTTTGAAATATTCCCGTTAGATAAAGAAATACTAATATTGTTAATGTTTATAAGACATTATAAGGAACAAATTAATATATGTTTCATTACTAGACGTCACAATTTATGGTGGGCCCATCCTCCATACAAGAAAAAAATGTCTCATTTCTTCTTTCATTTTTTCGTCATTTCTTTTTATTGAAACGTGTAATTTTGCAAAGTAGTCTCATTTGAAAGCTAAACAGTTTATCTAGCTAATAAATATAAAAATACAATCATACCATAACAAACAAAAAAAAAACATGAAAAACTTCTAAAATTTGTGTAAAAAAGTTGATTTTATTTTCATTTTTTATGTGACAATAATAAATTTCGACATTTCGTTTGATCAAGTTTCGAAAATACACATTGTATAGTGGATTTACTCGCAGATAAGCCCGAACATACGAGTAATAGTCTGACAAGATCACATCCAGAACCAAAACAAGGGCGGAAATTCATATGTAACCTGTAAATGTATTCTTATTTTTTGTGTTTTTCAGGGAGTTCCTATTGGCAGCCACTAGTGGCAAGGCAATTTCTACTGAAATCGCCTTTCGGCCGTAGTGCCACGCAACCGCGGCTTCTACCGCAGGCGTCGTCGGCGAGCCTGCAGCCCTCAGAGGCCGCGAGTACGGGCGGCGCTCGCCGGCGGAGCCCGCCACGCCGCTCGGCGTCGTTCCGGCGCGGGCGGGAAGTCAAGTTCGCGGAGGCACCGCCGATAGCAGAACCCGCGCCTGCGGTGTGACGCGGGCCGCGGCCCCAGCCCGAGCTGGTGCCGCTCCGACTGAACCCTGCGCACGCCGCGTCACCGCTGACGGCGACGCCGCCGCTCCTCCACAGGCATCCCTGACCAGACCTCGAGCGAACTACGCCGCCGCACACCACCGACTTCTAAGCCCGAAGAATATGAGCAGCGCTACGGTTGACTCGGATTCAATACAAACAGTTGAGAAATGTTTTTAAAGAGAGCTTCATATTCTAGTGTTGCCGTTTATTGCTTGTGTGCGGAATTTTGTGTTCGCTCGTGATGGATTGTGAACTAATGACGCTGGCCGAGCTTACGGCGTAAAGTGAATTTAGCGATAAGAAATTGGGTTTGTTGATTTTTAAGAGTGATAGTGTTGAACTATTTAAATTGTAATTATCGTGTGAAAACGTAGTTTAGTCTAGAATTAAATGTATATTACACAGTATTAATAAGCCGCACATACGACGCGCGTGCGCGACATACGCTACACTTGAGTGCTAACTTTTGCAACGTGATTACGTGACGAACGAACGTACTAAACGATATATTGTATTCCAATTGCTGATACGATCCGGACTCGTATCTACCAACTAATATAATTTTAGCGATTGATGCATTTTGGATGAGGAATTCTAAAAATATTTTAATGTTAAAACTATTGTTTATTAGTAAATAAGCGTGTTAAATTCGTGATATAAATATTAAAGTTACCGCGAGGATTTATATTCGAGTATATTGTTCAGTAAAGATGTACCTATTTTCGTGCTCCTTGTTCTATAACGTTAGTGTTAAATTTTAGGGCCAATTTCTACGTCTGCCGAGACGCGAAGGTAGACTTTACATTCGACGCTTGACCACAATGTATTATACACGATGTTAGCACCAATGCCAGGATCGACGTTGTTTAGACCATAGATCACAAAAGTACTTGGTGTCTAGTTACCTAAATGTTGAATGCCTGTATGTGGGGCCTAAAACGTGATAGCACTTTAACTCTGTAAATCTTCAAGTAGTTTCATATTGAAAACTTTATTTTATTCTTTTGAAACCTTCCGAAACTCTACATACTTACTAAGGAGCTTAAAAAGAGAATGCAATAAATAGCTATACTTAATTAAAAGTCACTTGTAAACAATAGACTGGATCAAGGAATTGTAATGTTATTTACAACGAATGCATGTCGTGGTAAGTTAATTGACGTGTGGTCAATTGCAATCATAGTTAAATACAAAGTCATATAATACCCAATTTTGCAATGCCTGCCGTCTCGTAAAGCACGACAGTGCAGTGTGCAGTGGATTTATGTGAATTCTATTATGATTTATGTTATGTAATTTTCTTACAACTATAGCAAGTATTCGTAGAACGTGTTCCGCAGCACAGTGAATTGTATAAATTACTTCCTTTTAAACGAATCAAGAGCACATTCAAAAATCTATCACATTCAAAAGTTATTATTCAAATATGTACTAAGGACTGTGCTTATAGTGAGATTTCGCTTGGAGACCTGTGTGGTTCCCGTGCATTAGCTCTACATTTAGGTGTGTCACATCAGCATTATAATGGGTATTCTTCACGTCGGTGTTTAGTTGATGTTGTCGCTTCGTTACTGTACGGTGTCAGACTAGATGAGCAAGTAGTGTTCGTTGGTATGTATCATAATGTCGAGTTATCATCTCGACGAACAGTACGTAACTTATGAAAACCGTACAACAAGGAACAAAACAAATCTAAGTTTCACTTTGCCGTGAGAACTTATCGTGTTAATTTTAATAATTTTATTTCTCACTGTAACTGTAAGCCAGTTATTAATAGAGTGCCTGCCCATAAACGAATATCTATAGGTACATAATGTAAGTATGTTACATATAGGTACTTAAAGATTGCAATATCATAATTGTATATTTTTCAGGCTGCTCAATGTTTATTACAATGAATCATTCAAGCAATGATTATTTTGATAATTAGTAGAAACATCAGATTAATAGTATTTGAAGACAGCAATTCGAAAAAATTTTTTCATAGGGCTTCTATTAATGTTACTTTGTATAATTTCTAAACATAATACAACCGGCTAACTTTTTGATAATAAACTTTTTTGTTCCTAGTAATTTAGTAGTATCCTAGTTGTACGGTATTTCTTACGAATACATATCGTTCTTTGTCTTGTCTCGTCTTGTTAGTTACTTCTTTGACGTTAGTAAAATTCTCGATGGGCTGCATCCATTTAAAGTGGTAGGTTAAAAATGAAATTCCTTGCGTATTTCAACTGATCATTAACAAACTAAGTATTACAACGCTTATCATCTATTCTATTGATAAATGGCGCATAGGGAACACTGTGTTATTTAAATAATAGTTTAGTCATGCCTTTCTGAAACTGAATACATTTGTTAATTTTGTTCTCTCATTAAGGCTGGCGACACATGCACTTTTATCTTAAGTCAAAGTCAGTCTACAAAAATTGGCCTTGCTCTTATGATGTAATAAACTAACATTATAAAAGGCTAGTGAATTTTGATAACTAAATAACAACTAGACTTGAAATTATAAATTGTAAGGTGTAAAACATTCACGTTACCTTGTAAACTTCATACTCATTGGCTTTTTAAAATTTTGTATGATTCATGCGTCTTAAGAACATGAAATGACGACTCGTGTATCGATACTTAGCTTAAGAATTGATCATTTATGGATATTTAAGTATTTAACCTAGGGCACCCACTCCCTCCGCAGTAATTGAAATGTACTTTAAAAATTTACTTAAAATTATATTTCCATGATTGTAAATGTGTTTACAACTTAAAAATAATTGTTTCTTTGAAAAATAATCCAAAGTTTCTTATTTCATTTGTTTGCCAATATTATTCACATGTCTTCCACTTATTTAAATCTGCTCTATCCGCGTTAACATTGTGTTGTGATTTTAAATGTTAACATACAACTTCCAGTTGATGCAATAATTATTTCGCACATATAAACAAACTTTATTAACATACCGTACGAGTAAAAAAAAACTCTGATGCTGGATTAACACAAACGCGCCAATCGCGTGGCGTGTGGCGAGGCGAATAACGAGCACGAATGTGTGAACAGTATGCTCGCTATTAGCCTCGTAATATCGTATATCGATTCATGTGCAAGAACTAAAGCTGCCCGTGGACGATAAAATTTTATGTCAAACTTAATGTGCTAGTCAAATAATTTGATAGCCTCCAACTGTGTGATATGTGTTTGACAAACAAACCACGTTGTTGATATTTTTTTATATTGATGCCATGTTTCCCATTCAACTTGAATGGGAGACATGGCATCACTAAAAACCGTACCACGTACCGTACCATACGTCGAATTTTCTCAAACATATTAAACGGAGGTATAAATATCTCCAAAATATATAAGTATCCATAATATATCCATTTTGCCTTCAGATTAAAATGGTTGTTATAGGGATTATATTTTTTCCTTTTACAATAGTAATTAAAAAACGAAACCAAACAAAATGTCAAAGTTGATCGTCTACGGGCCGCTTAAAATTATTCACCCCGCGAATGTGTGAACAGTAAGCTCGCGTCACTACTCGTACACGAATGCAGTGTCGAATGACGAGGGCAACAGCGATCGCGAATGAGTAAATCCCATATAAAACTTTAAATTGCCACTAATTAATTTATTATTATAATATCATAGTGTCACTATAGTATCTGTAATTTGTTGTTTACTGTGCGGAATACTTAGCTGTTGTATGTACAAAAAAGGGAGCAAATTCTTGAATTATTTACCTATTGCTTAATAGTAAATGTGTTTGTTGATGCAATATTACATTTAATATCTTCCCGAATTCTTCCCAAAACAGTGATTACCGCTGCAAATGTGTATTTTATCTAATTTTGTAAAGGTTTCGATTACAATATATTAATTTACGAACATTATTAGGATGTACAAATTATAATATTTTGCAATAAAAGTACTGATGTTCTTTAAAATGTAAAAGTGCATAGATTTTTAATAAACTTTATACACTTACGTACATTGTGTAATGATACAATTTTCAAACGTTTATTATTACAAATAGCACGTATATGGAAAGATTAATCTGTTGTATAATATTTTTTTCAGTACCTTTCATACGTGTAGACAGTGAAAATGTGATAAGTATCGGCATATTCAGACTTGTAAAAGGCGCCGGGTAAGGTTTTTACATATTGTTTTAGAAACCAATATGAACTGCGTTATCGTTAACTTACGATTTATTTCATTGAATAGAACCCTAAGAAAACTGATGTTGTCATTATTTATAAATTTAAAAAGAGCGTATCTTTTATTAGAATTTTAAGATTTTTTTAAAGTGAATTGGGTACTAAAACAATAATGTTACAAACACAACAAGCGCCTCTGTGATACACGTTAGCTATTTAGTATAAAAGTCGTCGGATGAAATATCATGTTACTACTCACAATCTGATGTTATTCAATATGGGTTGCCCCTGCGTCTCATCATGCATAACATTACAGTTATCGAATTATATATTATTGTATTTATTCACTTTATTAACATGTTTATTATGTCTTTAATAAAACAATTGCTTATTGTGTTGTTTCATTTTTGTTTATCTCATAAATTTAGTTAGGTTTTACATATCACCAAATAATAAATTTTCTGTAAAGGAGAATTTTTACTGCTTTCTTACAAAATGTTTATTATATTTAAGCTCATATAGCGCCATTACATCAGTACAAAATCAAAAGATGTGTTATTTATTTTTGTGAAGTTTAGAGACAAAGATAGCATTTACGATAGTCTTATGACGTATTAAAACGTTGACCTACGATGGCGTGGAGCTCACGACATATCCAACTTAAATGTATAATGAGTTTAAATGCTAATCAATGCCGTGGTGGCCGCTGATAATGCGCGATAAGTCAGTTGCGCACGCGACGCTCGCCGCGCCTGCGCATTCTCGCGATGCTCCTCGGATTCTCTCATATTTGACTCGAAATACTATCAAAAATTTAGGTCACGATGGCTTTTTTGTTAAAAAAGTGCGTTGTGAATTTGAGAACTTTAAACCGTTACCGCAAACTACGACTGCCACTGCGAAATGTAAGTGCCCAGACATTATTGAGCCGAGTTGTTTACTCTCACTTATACCGGTTACTCGACAATCGGATTTGTAAGTAAGACGTTTGTGTTAAAAAGCATCACATTATTATTCACAGTTGGCCCATTGTCTTTAAATAGCTGTGGTGGTAACATGTAAAAAAATATTAAAGTTCAGTCATTATTTTATTATTTTAAACGTGTTTTGAACGAATCATATTGATTCGTAATAGTAGAAGTTAAGTAAGTTGTAAAGTAATAAATAAAACTATCTTAGTTTTTCAGTTCCTTGCGTGCGTGCCACAAGATTATTAAAAGTACGAAAAAAATATACTCTTCCATGTAAAATACCTATCCTATTATCATACTTGTTCCTAAAGTTTGTGAGGATAGGTGAATGGATTTTTATTTGTTAGTCCATCATGCAAGAACTAATAGATGGATTTTGATAAAACTTTACACTAATACATATAGCTCATATATCGAAACAGCACAAACTATAATTCACAGTGATATTTTTTGAGATCTGACAATACGCGGGTGAAATCACGGGGAACTGCTAGTTATTTTATAACTGTTTTCTTGTCAGTTACATACTAATGATAACACCCACCACCAGTGTACATACAAATCTTATCAAACTATTTAAGCAAATACCCGGAGAATACGATAATAAGGCATGTAATTATTACGTAATTGTTATCTTTCAAAATGTTAACTTTAAACAACATGACGACACAAACAGAGAAAGTGGTATTAGCATACCTAATGAAAACATGTTTACTTTAACGAGTACATGAGTATAAAGTTCGACAGATCTAGTCATAATGACTTAATAACAACGTATTTTACAGGACATGAACTATTTTAGCAGTAGTGGCATAGACAATTTCAAAATCCCGATCGCAGGAGCACACATAAGGCGAAGGCAATTCCACACCAGTCTAGTCACTCAAAAATCTGTTGCCTTCAACCTTTCCGATATTGGCGAGGGAATCCGAGAAGTAGTTATCAAAGAATGGTGAGCTCCACTTCATTATATACCTACTACAAGACTACCTAGCCAGACATATAACAATTCACATTTTAGCAAGTGTTTCAACTTAAAACGTTAACGACTAATGAAACATATTACAGTACAGTAGAGCTTCGATTATCCGAACTAACAAAAACAAAACAAAAATTCCAGGTTCGTAAAAGTCGGCGATAAAGTGGCGCAGTTCGACAATATCTGCGAGGTTCAGAGCGACAAGGCCGCGGTGACCATTAGCAGCCGATACGATGGGGTGATCACACGGCTCTACCACGAGGTAGACCAAACAGCTCGAGTCGGACAGCCGCTAGTCGACATCGAGGTAGAAGGAGATGAAGATGGTGGTAGGAATAAAATCATCAATATAAGAAGAGTATATATGACAATTACCGTACAGTGTTTATTATGATAAGAATAACCTGATTTGTCCAACCAAATACCATCAATGTCTAAAGTAAAACGCGTTTATTTTTCTGTAATAATTGTATAAGAATACTTTTACAGACTCATCAGATTACGATACCGAGCAAGTGAAGGAACCAGTCACCAACACAGACACCAAACAACGGGTTAAAGTTTTGACCACCCCCGCTGTCAGAAGGATAGCATCACAATTTAAAGTAAGATTTCATTCAAAAGTTCCTACACAATACCTAAGTTGATTTGTTAATATTATTAAAAGGTGTATATTTAAGGTAGATCTAAGCACTGTTAAAGCTACAGGACGAAATGGAAGAGTCTTGAAAGAAGATGTGCTAAGTCATCTGAACATGACTTCCGATCAATCTAACGAGGTACTAGATGAAACATCGGTTCAAGCTGTTTCGATTCCTGTTATGCAAGCGCATGTTAGAACTGAAGTAGTTTTGGATGATAAACCTGTTCCGGTCACAGGCTTTACAAAAGCTATGGTAAAATCGATGACAGAAGCAATGGTGAGTCTATTATAGGTAGACCGCTTCATTGAGACTTCGCCTGCGGGGCGGGCATTTCGTCTCCCCCCGCACCCCGTAACCCACAGGTGAGGTCTCAATTTCGCGGTCTACCTAAAAATGTGTGTAACAAAATATTTATGTCAACAAATTCATGTGACTTATATTCATATCCATGCTGTTACAGAAAATCCCACACTTTGGATTTAGCGATGAATACGACGTATCTAAACTAGTAGAAGCCCGAGAAAAGCTGAAGTTGTTAGCTCAAGAGCACAGCGTGAAGCTCACTTACATGCCTATCATATTGAAAGCAGCTTCACTAAGCCTTACTTCGTTCCCTATATTGAATAGTAGCCTGGACAGCGCTTGTGAAAACCTCACATATAAAGCGAGCCATAACATCGGAGTTGCTATGGATACACCCAATGGATTAGCTGTTCCAGTAATTAAAGTAAGTGATAAAAATCTTAAGTCGCTTAATCCGGTTAACAATGACATATCCCTGAAGGGGTACTCTACCTACATTAAAGTTTAATTATAGGAGTTTAGTTTTGAACCTTTCCGTTCTCTTGTTTCAGAATGTCCAAAATAAGAGTGTATTAGAAATCGCTCGAGAGCTAAACATTCTTCAAGAAAGAGGCTCGAAAGGTCAACTTGGCCTACACGATCTGAGTGGAGGAACATTCACAATTTCAAACATTGGAATTGTAAGTAGATAATAATATTTTTGCAAAACTATACATTCTGTTGTAATTGTTCACGGAAAGTAATGCACATCTACAAATCTTGCAGGTCGGCGGAACATACACGAAGCCTGTAATATTACCCCCACAAGTGGCTATCGGTGCACTAGGAAAAATCCAAGTGAGTGATACCTAAGATTTGATTGTAATTGCAATAATATTTATGGCAACAATTTAATTGTGGTATAAGGAGATCATTTTCATTTATGATTTAAGTGCAGTGCAGGTGTCAAATATCAACAACTAAATACTTATTTACTACGCTCATTTGTTTTTCCAGGTCTTGCCCAGGTTCAGTTCAGATGGAAACGTCATCAAAGCACACATTTTAACGGTGAGCTGGTCTGCCGACCACCGTGTCATCGATGGCGTCACTATGGCGCGCTTCTCCAATAGCCTCAAAAAATACCTCGAAGAACCATACACACTACTACTAGATCTATAAATTATTAATGTTTTTTTTTGTCAATAATATAAGAGGTTTTTAGCATTTTAATTTAGGGAATCAGTCATTTCATATTTTACACAGGCGTGAATGCACACCAATGACACATAAAATATTATAACTACAATATTTTTGTTTTAATAAAACTTCTCTTCAGAGCCATTCCTTTAATTCAAACGTAAATAAACCTTTAAAATTAAACTGGAACTTACAAACTAGAGTGGATGATATGTTTGAAAATTGCAAACACTCACAATTTATCTTCTTTTTAACACTTCGAATCTGGTGACTTTGAAGTATGCTACAGTCCACTCCGGGATACAATGTGGAGTGTACTCTCTGTGGAACCTAGCGAATATTTCCGTAAAGATGAGGACATCAATACCATTTACTGGGGCCCACTTGAGAGCCAGGAAGGCCATATCAATATCACAATATTTCTTATCTGCGAAAACCAAAAATACTTTTGAGTTAAAAAGTTCATAATTATTCCCATCGTCGATGCTCAACGCTTCAACGCTTGAACGTTATGAACAAATCAAAAAATAATCTTAAAGGTCAAGGGAATCTCTGCAAATGTTTATATCTTATCGGTACAGTTGATAACATTTAATCTCGTACCCAGTAAATAATACTGCTGATTAATGTTTAATTTGACTAAAATATAAGGCTAAAATATAAACCTACCATGATGATAGTAGATTTTTTTTATCAACAAAGTGTGAAGAAATAAAAAGATCTAACCTGCTATCCTAATAAAGTAGACCTTCCTTGGAGATGATATTTGTATGTCATCATGCCCAAGAGCCAGAAGCGTGCGCTGCCGGTCGCCCCAGTTTCTCTCGAGTTCCCGAAGTAAGCTCAGGCGCGCAGGCTTTGTTAACAGCCCATTCAATTCCGCATACTGACCCTCGCTGATCACTTTAGTTATGCGAGATATTGCCTAAAAATACTTATATTTAGTATCATATAACGGATGAAAAATACTTATATTATTGAAACGTTTTCTAATTTCTTACTTGTTTGGTTCCAAATTTAAACTCTTTCTCTTCAAAAAAAGGGTCCCAAACGTTTCTCAACACACTAAAGTCGATTTTAATCATTAACCATGTAAATGGGTTTTGAATTAATATTAGCCTGGGAACCCTTTTCTTTCGATTCTCAGGATTATCTTTTTTTCGACGGAAAAAGAATGTTTTCGGAAGGCCTTTTAGAAGTTCCAACTGGTGATGAAATGGATGCAAAAGTTTAGGAATGTTATTTCTCGGTGGGTTAAACTGATGAAACTGATGAATATGAATATATGAATTTAGCTTCAAAATTGGGGCGGCACCGATAGAATAAGTCTGAGAGGAACGTAGAAAGGAACTTAAACGGGAGTTTCCACCGCATCTTAGCAAACTTGGAAACTGAGATAACGACAGCAAACCACGTCCTCCCAATAATCGGATAGTTCCTGCCATCTGTAACAAATTGTATAGTTCCTAATAACAGATATAAGTATCAGACCTATTTTTGTACTTTTGGTTTGCCCTACGCGTGTGTCCAAATTTTTTACAAAAAACAAGATATGTTATGTTTATTTTACCTATAACTTGCAATAAATAAATGATTGATTGATTGATTGATTGGGGATGTTAGAAGTGATGTGATTGAGTGATGTGGACAGAATCTCAAGCCTTAGCTAACCTACCTCAGAATCCTTCACTATCTGATTAGTTTCCCTTTTAAGCAAGGTATAAAAATAAAATGACATTTATTGGACGTGTTCACAAAGAGTATAATGTATAAGAAATAAATTTGTTTAATAAACATTGCAATCGTATACTCGTCCTGTGAACTTCGCCAAACTATTTCGTTGCCTACACAATTGACTGAGTATTTTTTGTTATTACCTCACCACAACTCCATAGTAAAATTATTTCTATTCTATTTTCTTAGCACTTGAATAATTTTCCATTTTGTGTTTGTTATAATTAAATTTTTCGTTTCAACTAATATCTTCCATTATTTGCCAATATGACAAAATGACATTTTTTAACAGATGTTATCAATGGTTATCAAATTGTAGTTGACTTTTTTCTCGCTCCCGAAAAAAGTTTTTAACTCAGTATAAATGAGTTTCGATATCGCCTCTATAAAAAATATTTAAAAAATCCAGAACAAATTATATTTTTGACGACATTTTGAATCGTGATATACACACAATTCGCGCATATTAATAATAATAAATATTAAATATACTTTATTGCACACCATAAACGATAAATAATACAGAAACATCTTAAATATTAAATAGGAGTACAATTCAGGCGGTCTTATTGCTTGAAGCAATTTCTTCCAGACAACCTTCAGGTAAGGAAAAGCATAAAGAATGAAAAAAGTGGCATGGCGATGAAACGTTTTAAACAACAGATAAAGTGGACAGATTTAATTAAAAAGAGATAAGAAAAGAGTATAAGGACACATTACATGATAATAAATAATCATAAAATACACATCATAATACTAAAAATATAAACTAATACAATTAATTATTATACATATTTAGATTATATTAAATAAATACCATATAAATAAACAGGTAAAAAATAATAATAATAAATGCATTATCGGTTGCAACCAGCAGTTTTGAGAGTTTTCTTTTCTTTTTTACTTTAGTTTTTCCTACAAGTGTGTAGAAAAAAACTAAAGTAAAAAAGAGAAAAGAAGAGAGAAATGAAAATGGAAAAGGGAAATGGAAGTAAATAAGATATTGTCTACCACTACTATTACCACTTTGGAAGCGTCTATTATCAAACCTTAGACTTTTCGAAAAAATGGTTTTAGAAACCTCAACATCATATTAAGAGACCTATCCATAGACACTCCACACACATAGGTTTGAGTAAAAAAATTTGTTTAGGTTTTAGTTTCATGTATGGGAGCCCCCCCTTAAATGTATTTATTTTTACTTTTTGTATCTAAATCGGAAAGCAGTAAATAAGATACACCTACCTACCAAGTTTCAGCTGTGTGATGCTAATAGTTTCAGAATAAACTGACTGTGACATACGGACGGACGTACAGACAGACACACTCGACGAAACTATAAGGGTTCCGTTTTTTGCCATTCGGTTACGGAACCTTAAAAAAGGTCCTAAAAAGCAGTTAACATGAACAAAAAAAAACTTTACACTATTTATTGTTTTATAAAATTACAGTTGAATTGAAACGAAAATAACGAATACAGGAATTTTACTTAATAATTAAATAATAATTTAATTGTATAATTAATTAATGTAACTTAATAATTAATTACTTAATACTTAATAATAATTTAACATTATTATTATTGTTATTATTATATATAATTTAAATTATTTATTGAACCTTTACTGGTTTATTTACGATTTATAATAATTAATAATTTCATTTTACAAATAATTTGAATTTTACGTGTTATTGTTTCATAATAATACAGAAATTCAATACAAAGTCCTTTTTAGCAACAACAGGAATTATTCATAGTGCTTCCCAGTACTACACTTACACATACATAATACTACTAGTGATCGGATGATCGAATGCATATTTACCTAAAGTTGAGGTGTTGGCTATTATGGAATGCACTTTTAGATCGAAAAAATCCCGGGATTGCGGAATTGACAAATTTAGTTTTTTTTTACTATAGAACCAAATCGGGTGTACAACTGTGCGTGTATGTACTGTCTACTGTCACTTCTAAAACTCAACACACTCATAAATTGATGGTGAGCTTAAATTTTACTTCAAGTTCAACAACACAAACATATGTAATCCCGGAGTCCTCATTTTTTTTTAATAAATACCACAGGTTATTGACCTCGTTTCCTCACCATGTTACAGACTAGTTTCGTATTATGAGATTTGAAACTTTCGAGAATTAGATTAGTTTCGTATTCCCTTTTCTGGAATAATATAATATTTATATTAAAAAATATAGTTTTTAAGAAGCTGCCTCCATCCGATTATCCGATGCTTATATTACTCTACTAAGTACTAACTTATTTCATAACATAGAGTTGGTGAGTAGTGCGAAAAACCATACACGGTATTACGGTACTCACCTACTGCAATTCTATGCGACTGATAATTTTGCACAAAGTGTAACTTTTTGTTTATCGATTTTAATAAAAAAACCGGCCAAGTGCGAGTCGGACTCGCGCACTGAGGGTTCCGTGCCAACTTTAACTGAATTAGGGATTCTTACTTCCACCATAATACCACAATATTTTGTTGACCGCAAATATAACTTTGTTTTTCATAGTGCTTGTATGAAAGACAAAGTTATATTTGCGGTTGATAAAAATGTACTATATCTCAAAAACTGCTAGTTCGATTTCGCACAAACCAATTTTCGTTGAAAGTTTATGTTGAGATCTACATAACATATTTTATTCAAAATTTTCACTTCCTTAGTTCAAAAGTTAGAGGGGGGGACGCCCATTTTATCACTTTGGAAGCGTCTGTATCTCAAACGTTAGACTTTTAGAAAAAATGGTCTTAGGAACCTCAATGTCATTTTGAAAGACCTATCCATAGACACCCCACACGTAAAGGTTTGGGGAAATTTTTTTTTTGTTTTAGTTTCATGTATGGGAGCCCCCCCTACAATATCATTTTTTTCATTTTTTTGTACCTGAATCGGAAAGCGGTAAAGAGGATACACCTACCTACCAAGTTTTAGCGGTGTGATGCTAATAGTTTTAGAATAAAGTCGCTGTGACATACGGACGGACAGACAGACAGACAGACAGACAGACAGACTTGACGAAACTATAAGGGTTCCGTTTTTTGCCATTCGGCTACGGAACCCTAAAAAGCTACAACCCTTCACCCGCATAGAAGACGAAGTTCGAAAAATCCTCCAGTGCTGGTTCGCTTTATAACTTTAGTATCTTCCATGTACGTAAGTAAAGCAGGCTGCAGGATACATTATGTATAATTTGTAAAAATAATAAAGCCGAGGAACTAATCAGTAACTAAATAAGTTTATTTAATTGTTTCTTTGTAAGCGCTGATAGCTTATTTGTTGGGCTTATACATCACGCTGCGACTAGAGAGGAGGGAGCAAACTAAAAACGCGCGGACGCAGTCGCGGGAGACCGCTAGTGTATAGTAAGCAAGCATGGGCTGGTCTATACTATAAAGGCCTTTTCACCATTGACAATAATGACCATTGACCCTAACCAAGGAATAATTCAAATATCACACGTCATTTCGTATGAAGAATTGGACGCTAATGGAAACTTATTCAGACAATCTGAATCAGACATTTTGAAACCGGCCGTTAGTATAGTATTATTTTCGCTACAAATTTAAGTGAAAATATAGTATACGGCCTAGTATTATTATATATTCTGTGGTAGTACCTAAATCACTCTCTGGCGAAAGTGTTTTTGCAAACAAATTCAGATAATCAAATGCATAGGACATTGTTAATGGGTTTATTTACTATTATTCTTGTATCCTACCAGCTTATTAGTATTCTTTGCTAGTACGTCACTGTGTTTTCAACACTTTATGTAGACTTCAGAAGGTGTAATTACCATTCGTCTCATCGATGAGGATATAAATGTAATAAACATTTTCCGTCCTAAGCTGACAATGGTATATAGCGTGCATAGTTTTCAGTTACGCTTCAGTGCTAACATTGTGAGCGAAGCAATAATGCCATTAATACAATCTACAACTAAATACGTACTACACTAGGAAGAGTTTACAGTTAGTGATATAGTACCTCATAGGCATCCTTGTGTTACAATGATATATTTTTTCAAGATATCATAAAATTGTGCAGTGTACGTTTTTTTTGACAAGTTTAACTTTTTATGGAACATCGACATCGACGACACGAAGAGCGAAGGTAAGTAAAATAAGAATTAAATTAGGTAATGTAACCTGGTTGGTAACATATGTAAGATAGAATTGCTCGGAAACCAATTATGATAAAAAATTTAAGATTAGATCTCATTTAATCATATCTCTGATCGATTGAAGATACGAAAGTACCAAGTAAGTAACTATATTAAAAAAATACAAAATTAACCTACAGTGTTCGGTAGAGTGGGAAGCCGGTAAGAAGTAGAAGTGGTGTTAATCCCTCGTTTTATAGATCTTTGCTGATGTAACTCCTTTAACATACTACGTGCACAATTAAGTCAGGATTAGCTTCTGTCTCTAGTTACTCTAATATAGAAAGACCGATTTTTAGATCGATTTTTAAATTCAGAACTAAGCTAATCTTATCATGTGTAAGTAGGCCTAATTTAGAAAATGTGGGTGTTTTTTTTTTAGAAAAATGTGGGTTCTTTTGACGGGTGTCTTGGCTGTGGCCTCCCTGAGTGCGGCATGCACACCCAGCGTGACCACGGTCAGTGGGACCCACGCACCGGTAACCGTCTGCTCTGGGGCCCTCATATTTGCTGACGACTTCTATGAGTTCGACCTAGAAAAGTGGCAGCATGAAAACACCTTAGCAGGTGGCGGGGTAAGTACTAAAAGATATTCCTAGCAAATCGATACAATGGAGACTCGAATACTGTATAGGTATTTCTATTCGATTACAGTTCAATATTAGGAACACGAGTGATGAATCTATTTTTTTAATTTGATTTTTTTTTAATAATGACGTTGATTTGATAAGTTTATAGGGAACGTAAGTATATGGCATTATTTGATTACTTACCTACACTTTTATGAATTTCAGAACTGGGAATTCCAATACTACAACAACAACCGATCAAACTCGTTTACCAATAACGGATTGCTGTACATTCGTCCTTCTCTGACTGAGGATCAGTTTGGATCTGCATTCTTGTCTTCTGGTCATCTGAACATCGAAGGAGGTGCCCCAGCGGACAGGTATGTAGAAGAACATGAAACCGTAATCTAAGACAGTTTTAACATTATTGATTGTTTCAAAGAGACTATCAATTCCACTAAAGTATTCTCTATAATTCGTAACACCGTGGTTTACCGTTAAGTAGAGTTAACTGTATCACTTTAAACAAGTTTAAGGTCAAATTGATAAGATATTTGAAACGTATAGTGAAGGTGATATACATATCTTACATTTGTTTGAACATTAAGTAGAATTATTAAAATGCAAAAGCGTTTTGTGACGACTGATGTGTAGTAGCCGCGTAGTTTTTTGATCTTGTGATTCTATACTAATTACGAGTCGAATAGAACATTATTCTCCATTTTTTTCTTTTTTCTCTCCTAAAAAATCTTTTTGGCATTGGTCCGCCATATGCCCAGTATTTTTTGTGCAGGAAGTTGTAATAAACATATTTTTATTCCTGTGCATAGGTGCACAAACCCTCAATGGTGGGGCTGCGAGCGGACCGGGACACCCACGAATATTCTGAATCCAATCAAGAGCGCGCGACTCCGCACTGTGGAGTCCTTCAGTTTCCGATATGGACGCGTCGAGGTCCGGGCTAAGATGCCAGCTGGAGATTGGCTATGGCCAGGTATTCACTAATTCATGTTTTGTGTTTATTTATTTCCGGTTCAGAATTTAAAATTAAAAAGCCTTCCGTCAATCATTGATTTTGATAGAGCTAACATAAAATTACAAACATTATGTTTGTCAATTAGCTCATTTTAGGTCTTAATTCAATATAACGAAAGGAGTAACTCCTACTGATGGACTTATTATTTTTTGATAAAAAAATTCTTAATTGCTGATTTCAATCTAATCGATTCCCTTTAAAGAATTAATAATTACCCGATAATACCATTGTACTCTATTGTACTCGTATAATCGTGATGTAGGTAACCTACCCACTTATAAACAAAGTTGCTGCAGTTTACCGATTTCAAGGAACAATTTCCGAAATGTGATAATACGTAACTAATAACTTTTTAGCTATTTGGCTCATGCCCGCTCACAACTCATACGGAACATGGCCAGCATCAGGTGAGATCGACCTGGTAGAATCCCGCGGAAACCGCAACATGTTCTCTAATGGAGTCCACATCGGGACTCAAGAGGCTGGCTCCACGCTGCACTACGGGCCCTACCCAGCTCTTAACGGATGGGAGAGAGCACACTGGATCAGGAGGAACTCGGCGGGATACGATACCCAGTTCCATCGCTACCAGCTTATTTGGACACCAGGTGTGTGATAATGATGCACTAACAGATAATGAGTTCCAATTTCGACCTTTGATTTTAAATAAAGCTTAAATAATTTTGTACGCTAGTTATCTTGCCAACGCAAAGTTTGAAGATCAAAAGTTATTTGCTTTCATAAATGATAATTATTTTCTATGCCCAACTAATTGAAATAATAACTACAGTTAATTTTTTTTCTAGACTTCTTAAGATTTAGCATCGACGATGTGGAAATTGGTCGCGTCACTCCGGGTAACGGAGGTTTCTGGGATTATGGTGGCTTTAACAGCAACCCCAACATTGAGAACCCTTGGCGTTTTGGTTCTAAGATGGCCCCATTCGATCAAAAGGTACAACTTACTTCACTTCCCTTACTCGCTTGAATAATTTTGTTAAACAACGAGTCACAGTCGCTTCTATAGAGGTTGAAACGTAGCTTTATAAATACATAATGGTTTTTTTTCAGTTCTATATCATTATGAACTTGGCTGTGGGCGGCACCAATGGCTTCTTCCCTGATGGCGTCTCCAACCCTACTCCCAAGCCCTGGTGGAATGGCTCCCCAACCGTTAGTACCTACTTACTAGGTTTATTATGCTACAAAAAGTTGTTTACATAAATGGTCCACATTTCATCTTTGATGAAATCTTTCATCATAGAATTTCATAGTCCCTTTCAAATTTTCATACAAATGACTGTGTCAACAAGGCTTTACCTTTCTTTCGGAAGCCTTTTCTTCATACTTTGCCTTTAGAATTTATCAGGAAGGAACATGCCCTAGACTAGAGCTTTGAGAAACTTCTTTACCACAACCTAATATTGAACAAGCATTATATGACACAATTGTCTTTCAGGCTGCAACTGACTTCTGGAACGGCAGAAACAACTGGCTTCCGACCTGGAACCTCAATGTCAATAATGGACAAGACGCTTCGCTGCAAGTGGACTATGTGCGTGTCTGGGCACTGTAGAGTGGTTCAATAAACGGCTTTATTTTATGCAGTTTTTCTTTTAGTAAATGAAGCAACTGTTGTGTAGTTGAAAATTAAAATCAAAACCTTACTAGTCAACGCTATGAAGAGCAGTTGAATATCTCACGTAAGATTATCGGATGAATAGAATAGTATTCTTTCAATAAATTCGGGAAGGGACATATAAGATAGTCCAGCAGCCACTTAGCTGATTCAAAATCCGAACCAAACTCAAACGGAATAAAAAAAGGGTTTTAAAAGTACAATTAAAACTTTTAAAATAACACACCGTTTATTCATATATTTTGTTACTTATAGATTACTGCCTTATTTGTGGAATGATAACAATTCAATAGATGGCTCTGCCATTTCCTTTTTTGGATTTGAGCTACAAATGCTACAATGTAACTTTCAGCAAAAATAATAATATCTTATTAGTACCTTAAAGCTTAAAGCTCTGTTTGAAGTCACTTACGTAAGACTCAAGTGTATCAATCCATGTGGTAAAATCCGGGGCTCAAATACTGAGGCGGCCTTTTATTTGACAGAGGTGTCGACGTAGTCATCATGTAGGAAGGTATCTGGCGGCGTTTGTCCGGGAACGGACTGATCCGGGAATAGTATCTGCGCTCTATTACCTGTAATTCAAAATAATATATGTTCTGCGTACTATGTATGTATGTGTTTTATAACTTTGCATGAATTTTTGCTATTTGTCGACTAGGTAGCGTAAAGTCAAATCGATGACATAGGTAAAAACTCATTCATACAACGCAAATGCTTTCTGAGAATACATACATAAGTTACTAAACAAAGTTAAGTTTAGCCTATAAACATCCCAATGCTGGGCAGTACTGAGCTCTCGTGGAGTATGGCTCATACCATTCATCTCAAGTATGAATGGATGAGCCATGATACAGTGCCGTAAGTGAAGACTGGTGAACTGCACTGTTCGAATACATACCTATGTAAATATCCAAGTTAAATCAGACGATGTAAGTATGAATTTGTTTTTCATTGTATCAAAACGTACACAATACTTTGCATCTGCCCGTATTATACTATGCATGAAAACTCACTTGAAACTTTACTTGATACTTTAGCTGCGCTTAAATTATAAGTAGAAAACCCGACGATAAAAGCTTTACTTTACCTTGTCAAAGAATCTCGTCAACTTTACTGAATTACTCGTGCCAGGAGCTAAGGACCTGAAAAATCAATAATGCATACATGAGGTAAGTGACACTAAATGACTATTAAATCACAACCGATCGATTGCAATGATACTTGAAACAACTGTGATAATAACAGTGTTAAAACAGACCTGCCTGCCACCAGGCAGCACTGACTAACGGATAAAGGCCGATTTTCTTTGCTTGACGAATGATTCATTTTAAAATAAGATAAACATAAAACTAACAATCTACATGGGTAGTTTAATTCATCGATGAAGAGCACTGAGATCTTTTTTAATCAAATAGTAAATTTATAAGAGCAAAGATAAACGGACTTCAATATTTATTTAAAGTAAATGAGAGGAGAAAGCAAGAACAAAGATTAGACAAGGAGTCAGGCAGGGATGTCCACTCTCGCCAATGATTTTCAATCTATATTATAAAAGAAAGTAGAGTAGTAGAGTCTGAGAAGGGTGGAATAAAAAAAAAAGGTTATGGAGTTCAGTTTATAAGGTTTGCAGATGATATTGCAGCCGTAGCAGAAAGTCGAGATCAGTTACAAAACTTTTTAGAAGAAATGGATTCAGTATTTAGAGAGTTTGGATTAAGCATTAACTACAATAAAACAAAGACTATGTGTGCATCAAAAACGCATCTAGCATAAATATAAAACTCGGTAACTCATATTTAGAACAAGTACAAACTTTTAAATACCTTGGCAGTTTAATAACACAGGACTCCAGGTGTACTCCAGATGTAGTTTCTAGAATTGCTATGGCCAAAAGAACTTTTAAAAGCAAAAAGCCTTTACTAAGAGCTCACATCTCCAAAAAATTAGAAAACGCCTTATTAAAACTTATACATCTGGAGAAAAGCCATATACGGAAGCGAGACGTGGACACTGACCCAGAGAGACAGAGAGAGGTTGGAAGCATTTGAGATGTGGTGTTGGAGGAGAATGGAAAGAATCAGTTGGACGGAGAAAAAACAATTGAAGAAGTGTTAATGATAGTAGATGAGGAAAGAAATAGAAAATAGAATAGGCATCATGATAGGACACCTGATGCGACATAACAGGTTCTTGGAGAATATAATGGAAGGAAAAGTGGAAGGAAAGATTGGAAGAGAAAGACCTAGAAGAAGTTATTTCGATCAAGTAAAGGAAAAAGTAAATGTGATGTCATATCAGGAGGTAAAGAAAAAGGCACACAAAAGAAAAGAATGGCAATTACTCCACCGACAAGAGCGAAGCTCTTAAGTTTAAGAAGAAGCTACTAACCGGGCTTGGTGGCAGTTGACAAATATTTCGTCAGATCCACACTGCTCTGCAATGCTACTCGCTAATCTTCGATACTGATTCTTTTTTTGCTTTTCTTCCGCCATGTCAAATTTGGTCCCGATAACAAGTATTGGTATCTGAAAAAAATATAGTAAGCATCACTAGTAGTTTCCCGCAGCTTCACCCGCGTAAATATCATATCTCACAAAATAGATATTTACAGCGCAGCAAGTTTGCTTTGTCTATAGTGGTGAGTCTTCACAAAGTGCACCACATTAAAATATTTTAATGGAATACTTATTATTATAAAACCTTACAAACCACTAAAAATGTGTGCGCTCTATGGTGCTCTATGAAGACTTACACTGATTTATTGTAGTTTCATAACAAAAACATTTAGTAGTTTTAGCATGAATAAGTAAAAAAATAGTAAATCATACCTACAATAAATGTAAAGTTGAAAATACTTTTTTAAAGTTTCTAGAATAATAAGTAAAATACTTACCTGAGTAGAGCCTAAGAACTGTTCTGGGTCCACGTCCACATGTTGCAAAGTAGGATTTGCGCTATCTTGATTCAATATTTCCGATAGCCACTTTTGTAAGTTAATTTGGCTTTTCCTGTTTGTCAAGTCGTGAACCAAAATAATGCCTGCAGAAATACGAATTTAAATAATTACTTACCGCAATTGAAAAAAAGCAATTCGTGTACGTTGGTGTTTTTATTCAGAAACTTACCATGCGTCGGTTGATAAAATACATTTCTTGTGTTTCTGTGGCCATTAGATCCACCGACATCCCAAAGCTCCACAAAAAATGTATTTTGTGCCTGCGTGCCCTCTTTGTATTTGTGGAGCTTCACCTCCACGGAGCAACCCACCGTCCAGCCGGGGGACAACAAGGGTCTATTGTGTGCTATCAGGTAAGTCAAGGAGGTTTTGCCAACGCCTAAATGAAAGAGAGACGTTTTGTTTTGTTAGCTTAATAAAAAAGAAGTTTCTTTCTTCATCCCATAAATTAATTGAAAGAAAGAAAGAAAACATGGTTCATTCAGTATCATAATTATTAAATTGTGTATCAAATTATCAAGTGCGCGCTCCAGCCGCTACTTTATACTATCCCGCCGAAGACTTTTTGGCCGCCTAAGGTAATATGTACCTATTCTAATTCTTTTTGTTTGAGCCTACTCAATATGTCTGCAATGAACATCACCGTCTTGTTAGACAATGCATTATTTAATCTCAATGGCCCAACTGCAGAGGTGCGATATAAAATATTAAATGGGCAATCAAAGTTTCTAAATCCTATCGAATAAGTTAAAAAAAGACTAACAGTAACAGTAAGAAAGACAAACAGTATGTACATTGTGCCACTAGCACTACCCAGTACCCACAAAATAAGTGTTTGTTTAGCTTTGCTTTCGCCCACTTTTTGACTTTTGTCGCAAAACTTTGTAGGTGAAAAGATTGAATAATGGCGGGAAGATAATGTCAATTTATAATGTTGCCTAACTTTTTATTTGTGTCATGGCTGAAGTCATGTTGGCAGTAGATCAGTAAAACTTATTTCTGTGATTTTAATTACTGTACAGTACCTAACAAAAAGCTGAAAGTGTAAGTTTTCTTATTAAATAATGTCATACCTGAATCTCCAAGAACCACGACTTTTACTTTTTCAATAGCAGCCATTTACACGATTTTTATTGTTCAACACATACGGTAAGTTCTGTTTTGACATTTACTACCAACACTCAGAAATAAACTCATGTCAAATTACAGCGACGCGTTTTGTTTCGGCGTACACACAGTTATAGTTCTATTATTCAATATAAAAAAATGTTGTTATTAGTCCATTTCTACGAATAATACAGTTTATTGATTTAAAATGTTGCTTTTATTTTTTGAAGTTATTATTTCTAACGTTCTTAAATTACATAATATTGACTGCACATTTTGCTCAAGTATAACAACTAAACGCATCTTACTGCCTGCTGCCGAACACTTGCTGTTTGCAATCGGGATTTCACATAAAAGTAAAATCAATAAATATAATGCGTCCGCCATTGTACATTCAGTGCCGTGTTTAGAGAACTATTTTCGTATGTTTCTCAGTAAAATGCAACGATATATTATAACCCACATCGAACTTATACAAGACATACAATAAAACAATGGACATCCACTGCAAATTATTTTTAGTGCTTCTTTCAATAAACTCAGTGCATCTGTATTGTGGTCCATACAATGGACAGATTTGCAAAAGTTATTCTACTGGCTACGTTTGGTATAACCACACCGGAGGACTAGACAATGAGAAAATTACGACGGGCTTATGGAAAGAGATGATATCTACTCTAAAAGAACCATGTAGAAGTAGAGCCGAGAGATTACTCTGTGCCTACGCTTTTCCGAAATGTGTCGACAAAGACGGAGTTGGATATTTTGCTTTACCGCTTTGTTACGAGGACTGTATGGCTGTAAAAATGCAATTTTGTTATAATGATTGGGTTGTTATTGAAGAACAAAAACGACGTGGTGTGATATTTGAATCAAGGGGTCACTTTAGATTTCCTGAGTGCGAAAACCTTCCCAAATTTGCTGGCAAAGGTAACCAAGTAACTTGCCATAATACAGGAATAACTGACATGGATGCTAGTCAGGTTACGACAAATTGTGTTAGAGGCAATGGTCGATACTACCAAGGTACTATGAATGTGACAGAGACAGGATTAGCATGCCAAGCCTGGGAATCACAATCTCCACACCAGCACACAAGACCACCATTAGTGTTTCCAGAAGTACAGAATGCAACAAATTATTGCAGAAATGCTGGCGGTGAAGAACGTAAACCATGGTGCTACACAATGGATCCTAATGTGCGATGGGAGCTTTGTGACATACCAGCATGTGCCAATTCAAGTGATGAATTTGACAATATGAGTGGACCAAATATAGTAATGGAAAATTATTTCACTCCTTCATTTGTACTATTGCTTTCAGTGGGTGGGCTAGGCTGTATCTTAGGAATAGCATCAATTGCGTTACTATGTCACTATTTCCTAAAGAACCACTACTCCAAATGCCACATGTCAAATCGCAGAAATGGACAAAACATGGATATTGATCTTGATAAACTTCCAAGTAATTTAGCTTATCATACTACTGGAGCTCAACTTAACCCTAAATTAGAAAAGTTAGAATTCCCTAGAAACAACATTATTTATATTCGTGATTTAGGACAGGGTGCCTTTGGTAGAGTGTTTCAAGCCAAAGCTCCTGGTCTAGTGCCTGAAGAAGAATTTACACTAGTTGCTGTTAAAATGCTTAAAGATGAAGCTTCACATGACTTACAGCTGGACTTTGAAAGAGAAGCTTGTTTACTTGCAGATTTTGACCATCCAAATATTGTTAAATTACTAGGTGTTTGTGCTATTGGACGCCCCATGTGTTTATTATTTGAATTTATGGGAAAAGGAGATTTGAATGAGTACTTACGTGCTTGCAGTACTGCTACTAATTACCCACCAATGTCTGAAAACAGAGAGGATTTGAGGCTGCTAGCAACTCCTCTAAGTCACTTAGACCTTCTACACATTGCAAGGCAGATAGCTTCTGGAATGGTTTATTTGTCAGATCGCAAATTTGTACACAGAGATCTAGCTACAAGAAATTGTCTCATAAATGATGATATGGTTGTGAAAATTGCAGATTTTGGCTTATCACACAAAATATATCTACAAGACTATTACAAAGGGGATGAACATGATGCCATTCCAGTGCGATGGATGCCATTAGAAAGCATTCTGTACAATAAATACACATTAGAATCTGATGTTTGGGCATATGGTGTTTGTTTATGGGAAATATTTTCTTTTGCACTACAGCCTTATTTTGGTATGACACATGAGGAAGTAGTAAGATTTTTGAAAGATGGAAATGTTTTAGCATGTCCTGATAATACACCAAGGTGTGTCTATGATCTTATGAAACAATGCTGGAATCATCAACCTAGTGACCGCCCTAACTTTAGGGTTATTTATCAAACACTAGATAACATACAAATAATTCTTGAAAGAACTCATGAATAATTTGGTGTATACATTAAGGTTAAATAGTTATTAAGAATCAATAATTTGTATAATTTCAAATATTACAGATGAATTTTCTTGCCTCATTTATTGATTAATGTGTTTAAATTGTTAAGTGAAGTGAAATGTAATGATCTTGAACGCAATGCTGCTTCCATGTAACATTCTTTCATGCATGGATGTGAATTAAATACTCATTATTATAACTTTCTTCATACAATATTGGAGAATTCAACTCAAAATCTGGTAACATTTTAACTCTTAGTTGTCACAGTATACAAGAAATTCAGTGCAGTGGAACTTTACTGAATTTCACATAATTAACATTGACTAATTCATTATTACACAGAAAGTCACATCTTTGTTGGAACTGTAATTTGAGTTTTCAGGGCCATCCATCAAATCCCTAGCAATAACAGCTGCACCTTTCTGTTACAACCTGTATATCACTAGCTCACTTGTGCAATAAAATTAGGCCCAAAAATTATGTTACTGTGGATTTTGCTGTACAAAATATATTTAATTTTGTGTAAAGTGTCATGGTTTATTTAAAATCGTGTTATTTTTTACACTGTTTATTTTAAATACATAGTGTTATTATTATTAGTAATACTAACTTTTGCATTTGGCAACAAATCGACGAGCACTCTCAATTAGTTTTTATTATTTGTGTTCCTGTTAATTTGGTAGCTATTTATTGATTATGTACTTATGTCAATTTCGTAAGTAGGTAGATTTTGAAATTATGTATCTCATTCATTGTATGTTTACTGGTACCTACCAAATGGCAGCTTCATGGATACCCTAAACTTGTTATAATGATAAGGCCTAAAATTATTTTACACACACATCTATAATGTTTTAGGATGGCATCTACCTACTTAAATTTATTATGTACTTTGCCAAGACTGATTTTATAAATGATTGCTATAGGTTACTTAGTAGGTTTCAAATTTGACAAATTTGACTTCCACTCTACATCCTTCTACACTTTTTATTAATCTCACGTCCCTTTTAAGGATGAGAAGTTACCCATTGTTTAAGGGTATAAGGATTATCTTTTCCTAACGTACAAAAAATGTGTTTATTCTATGTGTATTTAAGGAACATGTAGGTATGTATAATATCACACCTGTTATCGACCATTTATTTGCATTCCATATTTTTTTATTAAGAAATTCTGTTCGACTAGATCTGGCACAAACTTTTTAACATGAAACTAAATCTCTAGATGTTAAGCTAATGAACCAGCCCAAAAAATAAACGAATCACACTGCCAAATGAGAAACTATTTGTATTGATGTAACAAATAATATATTTTTCGTAACGCAAGTTAAAAAAAGCTTTACAGGTTTTTCTATTCAGAATACGTATGGTTTTAGATTCGTATAATGTACTAGGGTATTTTATGTAAGTTATGATTTTTAAATTATTTCATGAATATTTTTAATTTTTATCGTTAATTAAGAAATAAAAATCAATTAATTAAACTCGCTTTATTTCATTCCAATGACCCAGTAATAATAGTACTTACACCAAGAATGAAGTTGTTTAGATTAAAATTAGAGCCAGTTATGATAGACCTACTGCCTCCTATGATTTTCCGCAACTGGCTGGGCTTTCGTCTTGGACGGTAACTAAAGGCGCTATGTTTTCCCACTTCTTTGCAAAGAGCTCTCGTTGGTAACCAAAACCTTATAAAGAAAAAAGCTCATAATTCTAAAGGTTCAACAACGGAGAACCCGCAACCGGTGTGAATTAATAAATACTGATTCCTGATGCAGAAGTGTTTAAGTACCTATGTACTCGTAAGTTTTAAATGTACTTACGATAATAACCTTCGTTTATAGAGTCGCTTCGAGCCCTCCAGGCAACTATTTTGTACGTTACCCAAGGAAATAGGAAAATTGAAATATACTGGCTTTTTTATGTATTCTAGTCATTTTACATGCTTTTGGCAAACGGGTTGCGGTTTGCGGTCCGGTCCATACAGTGCTTAAGTCCGCCTTATGTACAAATTTGTTGTGCATAATTTTCATATATACATAATTTCAAATCATACTTATTTCCAGGGATATCCAATCAACATGACGGAAGAACGCCTAGTGACCGAAGTACCCAGTAGTTTGAAACAATTAGCACGTCTGGTTGTTCGAGGTTTCTACACCATAGAAGATGCACTAATAGTGGACATGCTTGTCAGAAATCCTTGTAAGTTTGCCCCCCTAGGGTTCTGTAAGAAGTTTGTCTCTTAGCGCCCTAGGCAGTGTTCCAACACTTTAGTTGCTCAAGAATCTTAATCTAAATCAAAATACATACCTATTTCATTTTAAGTAATGCAGTACTTTGATTACACTGATAAACATTTAATTTAATTTTTTTATTCCAGGCATGAAAGAAGACGATATTTGTGAATTACTAAAGTTTGAAAGAAAAATGTTAAGAGCCAGAATAGCAACTTTGAAGAACGACAAATTTATACAAGTCCGATTAAAAATGGAAACAGGTTAGTTATATTTTCTACGATGTACACACAGCACACAGCTCATCACCACTTACAACCAGGTGAGATCCATGGCCAACTGTCGGCTAATGCCTAATGGCTATTCTTATAAAAAAAGTTTTAAAAATTCAGTAATAAATAGGTCTACCAACTGCTTACCTTTCATATACAAATGAAAGCAGGTGGTAGGCCTATTTATTAATGGGTACTAAGTACGTTTTTTACGAGTGTCGACTTAATTAATACTTATACTTACTATAACTCCATAACGTATTCAAATTCCAGGTCCCGATGGCAAAGCACAAAAGGTAAACTACTATTTCATAAACTACAAGACGTTCGTGAACGTGGTGAAGTACAAGCTGGACCTGATGCGCAAGCGCATGGAGACGGAGGAGCGCGACGCCACCAGCCGCGCCAGCTTCAAGTGCCCCGCGTGCGGGAAGACGTTCACGGACCTTGAGGTACCTATTTATTTAATTAATTCCATGACTTATTCATAATATTTTTAGAGTTCCGTAGCCGAATGGTAAAAAATGGAACCCTTAAAGATTCGTCAAGTTTGCGTAACTGTCTCAGTTTTAAATAAAATGTTAGTTTTTTTTGCCCACCATTGAATTCAAAATAATTACATCAGCCAACTTTGACCGGCTCTACTGGAAAAAAAAATGTACTACACAGTTTTGGCAAGTAACAATTTGGACTAATTCACCTGTGAAATGAAAAGTTGTAAGGGTTATTTTGCAGTAATTAACAATAATCAATCACCGATCTAGTCACCATGTTTCAGAAGCACAATTTATCCAAAATATACACATTTCACTTAAAATTATAAAAAAAAAAACACATAACAGTCATTTTCAGCGAACCTCCACGGTGCGCCTGTTTGACAGCCGCCAAAAATGGTTCAGACCTCTGCTACATCGCATCTCACATCTCTTTTTATCGCACAGCTTTCTTCTACTGACATCTCGCTCTTGTCGTCCTATTCCAAAAGAGATAATAATTATGGTATTCACTCGGTACTAAATATTATTACTCGTTATTATTTTAGGCTGACCAATTATACGACATGATGACACAAGAATTCCGATGTACATTCTGCAATCAAGTCGTCGAAGAGGATCAGTCGGCTCTGCCCAAAAAAGATTCAAGATTATTAATGGCGAAATTTAACGAGCAGCTCGAAACACTTTACATATTGCTTCGAGAAGTGGAAGGCATCAAATTGGCGCCTGAAATATTGGAACCGGAACCGGTGGACATCAACACAATACGAGGGTAATTTTAAATATTTTATTTTATCTAACGTAATATTTCAGGAGAATAGCGGAAACATCATGACAACGCACGATAAAAACCGGCCAAGTGCGACTCGGACTCGCGCACTGAGGGTTCCGTGACAACTTTAACTGAATTAGGGATTCTTACTTCCACTTAGCCAAAATACCACAATAATTTGTTGACCGCAAATATAACTTTGTTTTTCATAGTGTTTGTATGAAAGACAAAGTTATACACCGTGCTTTTTTAACCGTCTTACACCCGAAGCCCACGTAATGTAACCATCTTAATAAACCTCTAGAACATGTTATTTTTTTTATTACACTCCACATAATTTTGGTGTAAAAAATATCTAATAGTAATGTTACGTAATGTATCATCCTGTTCATAATGTTTACGTTTTCAACAATGCATTCCTTGACCTTGCCGCCTCCACGCGTTCCGCACCGTAGCCAATCTAAGACAGTCCACGTGGATCTCTAACCAATCATGCGCTAGCGCAATCCTTTGTGACGCCCACCGCCTCGCCCCTTTCTATTCATGCGTAAAATAAGGTCAGTAGTGCTAGACAGCCGAGTGAATGACCCGCGCGTAGTGCTCGTTACAGGATGTTTCGTACTAAATTGTGCTGATATCTTCTTTAATGTCTTAGGCTTTGAAATCTTAATAATAACCAAGTTTTATTTAACGAATGACATGTAGTTATTGGATACTTTAAGTGGCCTTCGGCTGTAAGACGGTTAAAAAAGCACGGTGTATTTGCGGTTGATAAAAATGTGCTATATCTCAAAAACTGCTTGTTCGATTTCGCTCAAACCAATTTTCGTTGAAAGTTGGTTTTTCCAAATTTTCACTACCTTAGTTCAAAAGTTAGATGGGGGGGGGGGGGGGACGCCCATTTTGCCACTTTGGAAGCGTCTATATCTCAAACGTTAGACTTTTAGAAAAACTGGTTTTAGAAACCTCAATGTCATTTTGAAAGACCCACAGATACCCCACACGTATAGGTTTGGGTAAAAAATTTTTTTTAGGTTTTAGTTTCATGTATGGAAGCCCCCCTTAAATATATATTTTTTGAACTTTTAGTACATGAATCGGAAAGCGGCGCACAAGATACATCTACTCTCCAATTTTCAGCTGTGTGATGCTAATAGTTTTAGAATAAAGTGTCTGTGACATACGGACGGACAGACAGACAGACAGACAGACAGGCAGACTTGACGAAACTATACTATAAGGGTTCCGTTTTTTGCCATTCGGCTACGGAACCCTAAAAACGTTATTACTTTCTTACAAAAAATGATACTAATGGTGTCCAATTAGTCATAGTAATACTTCCTGTGTATCACTGAGTTTGTTAGAAACATGACAAAGCGCGGAGATAGCGATGCCGATCCGGGTGTGGAACCAATAACGATAAGTTTGAAAGATAGGCATAAGTACATAGGACTAAAATATATTTTGTACTAGTAACTACAACTTTACAATACCGTGTGTACGTACCTTTGACATTATAACGCTGTATTTAAAATTTAATAGTTATATTTTAAAATTCATTTGCAAACGCAGTCAGCGACAAACCATGACGTCGCAAATATATTTAAAAAAAACATAATTGAATCTATTTTATCGTTTTATTTTTATACCATTAGGTTGGAAGTATTTTGTTTCACCTTGACGCATAATTTGGGTGACATCTATCTATACTAATATTATAAAGCTGAAGAGTTTTGTTTGTTTGAACGCGCTAATCTCAGGAACTACTCGACTGATTTAAAAAAAAGTTTGTGTTGGATTGCTTATTTATCGGGGAAGACTTTAGGCTATAAAACATCACGCTGCGACGGGAGGGGACAGGGGAGGGAGCAAACTGAAAACGCGCGGACGCAGTCGCGGGAGACCGCTAGTTTTGATATAAACCGAGAACGACGGACCTTCTACCCTTTCATTTATTCTATTGATCATACGTACCAACAACAGAACAAGTTAAATGAACGCTTAAAACATTTCCAGACTAACAAACAAGCAGCCGATGCTGCGGCCGGGCGGCGAGCAGTGGTCGGGCGAGGCGACGCGCAGCCAGGGGCTCGCCGTGGAGGAGACGCGCGTCGACGTCACCATCGGCGAGGGGGGCGCCGCCGACGCCGCCGCGCAGCGCAAGGAGCGCCCCGTCTGGATGGTCGAGAGCACGATACTGAACAACGAACAGGTTTGTACGACTATATTGTTTTTTCTTGCTAGTCCAATATTGTTTTTTTATTTAGTATGGGTTTGCTCTTGACTCCAGACCGAGCCAAGTGCGACTAAGACGGAGTCGAAGATGGAACGAGCTCGCCCAGAAGAAGCCTGTTCATCTTTTTTTATAACTTTTAAAATATTAAAAGTTTAATAAAGTTTATTTGTAATCAAAAGAGATGTACATGATATCTTAATGCTATTTCAGAGCACATAATTACAGACAATAATATATTAATATAAACCTCTTTAAAAGATACGCTATCTAGTAAGATACGGATGTTCGTTAACTACTGTACTTGTTTTACTAGAAAACTGTATGTACCTACCTACATAAGTTAATTCCATAAAGAGACAAATTAGTAATTCTTAAAAAAAATAAACTTTATTTCCAGAGCGACAGCGTGCATTCTACAGACGCCGCTCTTGAGAAAGCCGCGAGCAACGCAAGCAACGTTAAGGCTGCTGGGAAAGAAAAGAACGACGACATTATGTCCGTCCTGTTGGCACATGAGAAGCAAAACACAGGTAAGGCTGCGTTTCCATAAAAATCGAGCTCGTGTACTTAAATCGTCATACAGTGGCCATAAACAAATCGCCTCATTGAGACTTCGCCTGCGGGGTGGCGGGGCGCGTGGGTGCTCCCCCCGAGCCCCGCCGCCCCGCAGGCGAAGTCGCAATAAGGCGGTATACCCATAGGCAATTTGTTAAATACGGACTCGCATAGATTCAAAGAAAAGTAAGGTTAGAGACATGAAGGATGCATTTCCACATAGGCTGACTGAGCTGAGTGGAGCTGGCCAGAGATGTGTGAAGTTGACCAGTAATGAAACTGCCTTTTCACTATTGTATATAATGTAGTATAAGATAAATATTTATATCCCGAGACGTGTTTCCCCCGTTCACACTATGGGATATACAGGGTGACTATAATTTGATGAAACCGAGAAAAATCATATTAAACACTTTAAAGTTGATCATTGCTTCGAATAAAACGGATTAATTATTAAGTACAGTTTAAGATTTTCAAATATTGGCATATAATATTAAAGTATCAAAATACTCCGCCTTAACGGATCTTGGAAATTGGAGTGATACTACTTTATGTTATGATTTTTCTCGATTTCATCAAATCAACTGAATTTCATTTTAATATGTGGAAGGGACTATAAATCTTGAGTAGGTTCTTGGTTTAAAATATTCCCAATGTTTTCAAAGTCTAACCCGATATATTTTCTTCATTTTTAGGGTTCCGTAGCCGAATGGCAAAAAACGGAACCCTTATAGTTTCGTCAAGTCTGTCTGTCTGTCTGTCTGTCCGTCCGTATGTCACAGCCACTTTATTCTAAAACTATAAGCATCACATAGCTGAAACTTAGTAGGTAGGTGTATCTTGTTTACCGCTTTCCGATTCAGATACAAAAAATAAGAAAAAAATAATATTTAAGGGGGGGCTCCCATACATGAAACTAAAACCAAAATATTTTTTTTACTTAAACCTATGCTTGTGGGGTGTATAAGGATAGGTCTTTGAAAATGATGTTGAGGTTTCTCAAACCATTTTTTCTAAAAGTGTAAGGTTTGAGATATAGACGCTTCCAAAGTGGTAAAATGGGCGTCCCCCCCCCCCCCCCCATCTAACTTTTGAACTACGAAAGTGAAAATTTTGAAAAAAAATATATGATGTAGATCTCAACAAAAACTTGCAACGAAAATTGGTTTGAAAGAGATCGAACCAGTAGTTTTTGAGATATTGCAAATTTTTATCAACCGCAAATATAAGTTTGTCTTTCATACAAACACTATGAAAAACAAAGTTATTTTTGCTGTCACAATATATTGTGATGTTTTCGTTAAGTGAAAGTAAGTGGACCCTGAATTCAGTTAAGGGTGGCACGGAACCCTCAGTGCGCGGGTCCGACACGCACTTAACCGGTTTTTATATTTATATTTATCTCGGAATATAAAATATATTTCATAGTGAATAAGCATCTTGATGCTAACAATATGACAAGTATTTAGAGAAGTCATTGATCAATTTACTCCTTGCCTACTCTTTCGTTTCTATACAAATCAAATACCTAGCCACTTGTGTCTGACGACTACATATGCACCTGAAAACTTTTTTACGCTATTAGTACACTAACGCATACGCATGCGGCATGCGAAAATCGCATATGATAATGTCTCGCTCTAATTTACCTTGATGTAATAGTTGCATCCTTGGCGGTATCGTTCAGCCGCATCGCTGCCGCATGCGAATTAACGACGTTGATTGTCTGAATCAGCTCTCATTAGTTATTGCTATAAACAATTTTATTGCTCTCCATCTCTTGTTATATTTTATAGCTATTCTAATATATATATTTTTGTAGGAAGTTCAGCAGCGAACGCGTTGAAGGGCATTGAACAAGACAGTTCAGACTCCAGTGATAACGAATCTAAGGACCCTTACAAACTGAAAGATGAATTGGCTGCCGTTGGTGTGTATTATTATGATTATGAATATCAGTATGAACGTATGAATAAGCATATTGTTTTGTTGTTTGACCTTTATTTTTTTATACAAATATTGAGTTATAGCGATAGATAACAAATGTGGTTAATTCTATTATCAACTGCTGGATATTACGTCAATTTAGACTGATAATTATCTGCTATACGTGATTTGGTTTATCTTGATAAAGATCATTGTCATTATTGAGTCACGACGCTGAGTAGCATGACATACCAAAAATAATTATTGTTTTATTTTAGCCGAAATGGAAAGTGAGGATTCTGAATCGGATGACAACGCGCCTACGGTTTTGGTGAACGGAAAGGCGGTACCGATAACTAGCGTGGACGATGACGTCATCGCGCAGATGACCCCCTCCGAGAAGGAGACATACATACAGGTATATCAAGAATATTACAGTCACATGTATGATTAAATACACTACTAGCACGTAAGCGTAAATGTTAGCTATGACATCAATAAACAACTTAATAACAGATCCAGTAGTTTCAGTGCATTAAACAACATTCACAATTCAACACTTTATTTCTACACTAATATTATAAAGAGGAAAACTTTGTTTGTTTGTTTGTTTGTTTGATTGTAATGAATAGGCTCATAAACTACTAGACCGATTTTAAAAATTCTTTCATCATTCGAAAGCTACATTATCCACAAGTAATATAGGCTATATTTAATTTTGAACAAAAATAGGGTTCCTCGGATATTAGGGTTTTTCGGACACAAGGTGTAAAAAATCAACCAAAAAAGTTACTTATTTTGCGTACCCTGCCTAACGGCGGAACCGATTTAGCTGAAAATTGGCAGGGAGGCAGCTTAGAGCCAGGAGAAGGACATAGGATCCTTTTTATCCCGTTCAACGGGGCCGGGGCTGGGGCGGGACGGGGCCGGGGCGAAACAAAGTTCGCTGGGACCGCTATCAATAATAAATAAGTAACAAAATAAAAGTTCTCTCATTAAAAACTATTAGGTACAACACAATGGCCTTGCCGCATACAACTAAAAATCCAATAAGTACACATGCAAATTGCAATATTTGGTCTGCAAAAATAAACTTTCTATCTAATATGAATAGTATTTCTTACTGAAAATTAATTAATAAATGGAATTATTCTTACACAAAACGACAATGTGCGCTAATACTGACTTTATGTTGGTATTTTAAATAAACTTGAGTGTTTCACTAAATCTAATGATTGATCAAAAAGTATCAATAGGCCTTTCTACCCGAAAACAAGAAAATGTGGGCAGGATTGTAAGACTTTAAAGGACCTAATTTAGATGTTTCCCCCACTTCTCCCAGTATTCATCAGTTTGCATTTCCATTATTCTTGAAAGGCATCTATCACATGCGAATAATTCTTCCTCACCAGTAAATATAGCAGCTTTGGCATCCTCCTGAGAAAGAAAGGTGTTATTCATAAAACAGATGTCCATAATTCATTTTACAATGTCTTACTCAGATCATATTGATGTGTAATTACCGAATCTTTAGTAATTTTTAAATCATCCATAAGAGCTCGATCTGCATCATCAACTTCTTTATCATCTGCCTTAAATAGATCTTTTGGGTCACAGTCTGCAGCTATAACAACCTGCAAAAAGATTTTCAATTTGTTGGAATCAAAGGTTTAGAGCACATGTTTGATAGAAATATTTATTGTTCTCTATTTTATTTTATTTTGAATACATAAATGAGCCAAAGTACTGTGCAACTTTTTAAGCCAGACCAAAAATAGTAATGTAACTACTTGTAGATTGTAGCCCACATACATATTAACTATTTTAATCAAACAATAAATGGCTGTTAATAATTATATGAAAGTTTACAAGTTTTGGATACTTACCCTTACCCTATTATCATATAGAGTATCTATAAGTGTAATAAATCTTCTTAACTGCGATCTATGTTTGGAAAGAAACAATTGGGGTAATTCCCGTATGAACACAGTGTGGAAAGTTTTAGATATCACAAGATAGTCACTAGCACCAAGAGGCTGAAAAAATAAAAAAGTACTTTGAGTTTAAATTGATCATACTAAATAAATGGGTATGTATAAGACTGGTTGTAGTTATTGTAAATATTAACTTACTCTATCACATAATTCCTCAAAAGTAGTATCCAAAACACGTCCACAAGATTTAGCAAATTTAACATTTCGTCCCATGATGTTTATAACTCTTACTCTTACAGTATCATTCTCTTTAGATATAAGAAACTTGAATAAATTATCTACTGCATTATTATTAGGGGTCAATTCACTATTCCTGAAAATTATAATTATTTAGGTTTGCTCAACATTGTTTCAATTGTAAATAAAACAATAATCAGTTTGTTTTTTCATATGATGTACTTACAAGAAATATTTACTATATTTACTTCCCATGCCTCGTAATCTGTAATCTATTCCAGAATCCAACTGAATCACATCACAGTGTGACTTGAGGACTGGTATAAAAGGCAAAAAGTTTGATCTCTGTAGACCATTCTTGTATAAGTCATCAGGCTTGCGGTTGCTAGTAGCTATGACAACACAGCCATTATCAAATAATTGTGTAAATAATCGCTTCAGAATCATAGCATCGCCAATATCTGTCACCTTGATAGAAATAGAAACACTATTAAAAACCTAATTTCCTTTAGAACAGAAACAGTTCATATTAATTGAAATTTATAGAAATATTTCAGTAATGAGGTATTGGATATATCAAACCTGAAATTCATCAAAACAAATGAGCCATGACTCTTGAGTAATGTCTGCTGCCACTGGAGGTATTGGGTCAAATGGCTTTGAACCTTCCTCTCTAAAAGTGCTGGCTCCTTTCCCAGATTTTATCTTGAGTTCATGGATTCGAGTATGTATATTTAGCATAAAGGAATTAAAGTGAACTCTTAACTTTTGTTTTATCTGAAAATTTCAAATGTAAAAGTTCAGTTTAAGTACATCTCATAGCAACAATAAAGAACCTCTCTCATTCCAACATTTAAAGAATAGAAAAACTTACAGGCACAGTTTCATAAAACAAATCCATTAGCATAGTTTTTCCTCCACCAACACTACCATAAATGTAAAGACCTTTTGGTGCAATAATCTTCTGTGGTTCACTTTTTTTGAAAAAACTTAACCATGAGCTACTGTTTTGGTTTTGCAATGTAGGGCGATCAAACCCTACTACTTCGTGATAAATCTGTTGAAGATGTTGGACCACCTTTTCTTGGTGCTCATCTCGGGTTAGGGTTCCGTTTGATATCTTCTCAGAATATATTTGCCAAGGCCCTTCGGCTGCCAGAGGTTGCTGCTCTGCTTGAGATGATATCAATCTTACATGACGATTAAAATGTTTCCAACTGAACTTTGTCAGTGAGGAAATATGAAAATATTCCCTGGCTGCAATCATTTTCCTTCTTGTCAGCTGATTGAAAATTCCAAGCAAATAGTTGACATTATATAACCTTCAAATCCTTCAATTATAAGTATCAAATTTTTATTTCAATACACTAACACATGCTTCAGTCATTAAATTCACAAAAATACAACATTATTATTGTTACAGAAGTCTTCGAAATAAATTAAAAGCATTTGTTCAAATTCCCATCCCATTTTTCAGGAATGATGATGGCTGGCTGAGTGACTGAGTCTGACTCTGACACTGACCTGACAGACAGACAGACAAATAACTAAGGGGCCGTCCATTAATCACGTGAGGCTCAAAAGGGGGGGAGGGGGTACGGAAACCATCACGAAACATCACGAGGGGGGAGGAGGGAGTCTCGTCAGACATCACGTGTATTAATTTTATAAATTTTTTGTCAAAAAGCGCTATTTCTGAACCGAAATTTTGAACGGCGCGAAAATTTGAACGATTTGTAGTATACTGTCCACGAAACGCCCACGCGTATCCTCACGCTACGAGGGAGGGAGGTTCTCTGCGTAGTGCGCGAGGATGATGATGCCGAGTGGCTTGACGAAACCGAAGTTAATATGTCACAAACCTCTTTGCCAATAACAACTGCCAGTGAAGAAGAAGCTTTACCAGTTTTAACCTTAAATGAAAGTCTTGCAACTCCGTGGGACGAAGACAACATTATTTAATTATTATTAATTAATTAATTATTCATTAATTTTATTGCAAATACATATAAATGTTTTTCGAATCAAAACGCCATTTGTTAAATATTTTTTTCCAGTCAAAAATAGACTTCCAAAAAAATACACGTGATCCAGAGGGAGGGGGGGGGGAGTGGTCCCAAACCTCACCAAATATCATCAGGGGGGAGGGGGGGGGTCAAAAAATGAGAAAAACGACCTCACGTGATTAATGGACGGCCCCTAATGTCAAATTTGACAATGGTGACGCATCAGACAGAGAAATGTCATATGACAGCTGACAGCTGGAGGATTTTTTTTTATTTTACCCATTCTGGGGGACGCTAAGGAATAATCTTCCAAATGGTTGTCTTGATGTGATGTTAGTAACCAAATTGAGTTAGTAGGGCTACCGTTTTCGTGCTCACTAGTTGGCGCGACTATCGCGTGAGGTCCAGAAATATAGCTTTTAATGGTGTGTAAATTGTCATCATATTCATCTGTTATTGTCATGATGATGGAGAGATAAAAATCAAGTTTGCCATTAATTCATAAATAATATTACAATACATCAGGCATGCTACAGTCCAGCTTTGTTAGGAAAAGAGGAGTAAGAAGTACACAAGTTATTAAAGATTTATCATTTTATTTTCTTAGTCCCTTTTTAAAACACTCTCATTCATTGATCCGTAACGTAACTAGTATTTACCGTAACATAATTAATGGAAATTGTTGCTAAATATTCGAAACATTCGAAATAAACCCGCACATGTAACCCACAAACCCCCACAAACAGTGACATTTGACATTACGGAGACCTCACGCTACACAAGCGCCCCTATCGGCGAATTCATACGCGTCATCCCTCTAATGTGTTTATTTTAAGCGACTTCAAAAGTAGTAGCTAGCTATTCACTTTACTTTATTCAAAAGAAGTATGGGATATACTTATCTTATATATTATTTAAGTTTAGTTTTTAACGGCAACTCAAAATGCTCCAACATTTTGAGTTGCCGTAAAAAACTCTAACTAAATTTTATAAAAAGTTTTTTCAACATCCAGCGGAACTAGCATTAAACTGCGTTGCATTTTTCTACACGAAAAAAGCATAGTCTTCTTTTTGTCTGGTAAAAATAGATCATGCATGAATAACAGTCGCAGATTTCTCTAAAGGCGACCGAGGATGTAGGTATGCATATTTCGTTGAACCCGAGGGCAAAAAGGTGACTTAAAAAAGTGTCCCTCCTCTCAATATATCTCGAGAAAGCAGGATGCGGTCAAATTGAAATCGACGTCCTCACTGCATTGATGCAAAGTAACTGCTTATTACAATCAACAATCACGCATTATCTGACATCCTCTTTTTCTTCGCTGACACGCAAGGGGTGTTACATATTACAACACCTAAGTTATTTAATTATTTTTTTATATATTTTTTTTTATATAAAAAATAGTTTTTAGATGTTTTCTTTCGGAGGCTAGCATACTATTTGGCATGCGAAATGTATTTCTAAGAACCCTACCTAGTCTTCAAGAAATGCTGACTGATTTCACCTTTCTTATATTAAAAGGTGTCTTTTTGCTCTCCTACCATGATTAAGATGCTGACTGATGTCACCTTTTCAGTATCCAAGTGTACTTTTGCTTACCTAACTTGATTAGGATGCACTTAAGTAGATCGTCCAATTAAATCTCTTTTAAATTCTTACTAGATACTTAGTACGTCACTTCAACCTCAATAATATGGTGCTAGTGGAGCTGGGCTATTAGTCAATCTCCTAGATTAATTTTATATTAATCATATTCATTAAAATTGATTCAGCGCAATTCAAACACGGGCAACTTGCAGTTAATAAACAAAAAATCGTACCTTTATGCCATTAAGGCACTTTTAGCCTTTAGGTAGGGAGATAGTTCATTATGAATTCATTTACATTACAACTGGTATTGTTTCTTTTTAAAGTTACTGGTGGTAAAAAAGGATCAGTACTTCCCTAATTAAAGTCAAAACGAGGCCACCAAATAAACAAAACAACCCTGTATGAAAGGAAGGATCAACAGAGGAGTGCATCGACGCGTCTCCGGTCGTTTAATTTACAACTTTGTACTTGTTTTTTTTACGAGTCTCTGCTGTCTCCTGGAAATCCGTCGCGACAGTTTACAGATGTGCTATTTTCAACCACTAAAGTAAAGGAGGTTGTTACAAATCATTGACCTACCTACCGGTACAACTCGACCGATGGTAGCTCTTAGGTCTAGAAACGCAACTTTATGGTAAGTAAGTACTTCTTGATTTCGTCTTAGCATGAACTCTTTAAGTATTTCGATCAAAATAAATACAATCGTTTCGAACCTGTATAAAAGTTTACACAGTTTTCGGCTTCGCTAACAACGTTCTGTCTATGAAAATTTAACCCTTTAACGACTCGTGGGTGAGTCAATAGAGATTAAAACTTGCAACATAAGTAGTAGATGGAGTTGAGATTTTTATCAGACAGAAAAATACCTTATGGTAACAATAAAATTTTCAGTAACACAACTGCAACATCAGTCTATTAATTTAATGTTAGATCTTGCGCTTCTACTTTGGCCCGAAAAAATTGCTTCTCAACTTCAACCCCCAAATCTAATAGAAGCACGAAAACAAACATAACAGGTGTCACTATTGTGGTCAATGTCAAGGTTACCTTCGGCGAACTGACCTAGGGAACCTAAATTGCTCTTGAACTCGCTCACACACTGGCCTCAATTGTGTTGTGCCCCATCTAATGCATCGGTTAACAACCTCTAGTGTCAAGGTGCCTGCTGTTGTTTGCTTGCACAGAGAAAGGAAGTCCCAAAACTATTAACTATCATCTTACGGATTGAAGTACATCTTCCTTCTGAGTACGTACTATCCATAATCTGAAGTATTATAAAAGTATTTCAGCAATTTCTTAACTTCCCACAACTTTCAACTTCTCAAGAGTGCTTGAGAAGGAGTTATTATTTTCAGAATTTAGCCATAGCTATTGAATGGACTTGCATGAATAAACCGAGTTGGTATTCCGAGTCCTAAACTTCATTCTGATGCTCCTTGTCAAATACGTGCGTTATTCTGCAAGTAACTGAACTGTATGTATACAGGGTTACCGTGTATCGGTAATTCGATACATTTCCTTGGAGGGGTAAAAGTAGAGCTCATTTTCAATAGTTTTTTTCATTATCTACCCTAGCGACAGTAATAACTTTTCGGATATCAAGTTTTTGTGTTTTTGTTTCATTCAGTCCTTCTTAGATAATGTCTCATTTTGATGCTATTTTTGTGTACGATACGATCTGATACCTTACATCTCATCACTTCCTCCAAATAACAATAAGTTGTAGTAATACTGAAAATCTTATCGTTATGCATTTTTTTATGACTAAATCAATTGCAAATGGGCTCTTCTTTTATCTCTCCAAAAGCATTCCTTCAACAAATGAACAATTAATGAATATTGGGCTTTTTTTTTAAATAATAATAATTTAAATATTATAGGTAAATCGCGAAATTGAGACCTCGCCTGCGGGGTACAGGGGCGCTGGGGGAGGCGAGAGCGGGGTTTGTAAGAGGTGCGGGCGGCAGGCACGTTCTTTTCAAAATTCAGTACGCTCGCTACACAGGTAGCGATAGCATCTGTTGACAGTTGCGGACGTTTTGACAGAAGTACACAAGAGAATACTGTCTGACTGAAGTCTCAAGATGAGTCGCAGTATATTCGGACACTAAATCAATATTATTGTATTTTTTCTCGTGTTTTTTTTTAAATTTCTATTTAACATCATTCTCCTGCACCTGTTACAATCTTTGCACATGACCTAAAGTTGTAGTATTTTTATATATTCTATGCTAAAGTATAACTGGGGAAGAGAATGCTCTTAGCATTAAGTCCACCGTTTGAACACTGTTAAATAACAGTGTTTTAATAAAGGCTCTAAATATATACGAATATTCTAGAATAAAATATAGATCTAAACTTAATGGAATATGAACTAGATATGAATATGAACTCGATATACTCGTACACTCAAACAAAACAGTCGCAAAAGTTACCAGGGAATGTTATTTGAAGTTTTTAATTTTGCCAAAAAATCTATCTTATTTTATGATTCCATTTTATTTATTGATCAAAATCCACGGCTCTGGATAGTAATATTTAGAATTAATTCACTCTCATTGGTGTAATTGTATCGAATCGAATATTTTTTTCCAATATGTTATGCAATGTTTGTAAAGAGTCGACACTGACGACCACCATTGTGACCACTGACGTCACATACAGTGGTGGACAGCTAATTAAAGACACTTTGAAAATTGTATGTTCATCAAGTTTTGGGTTCGAATAATTTTGTGTTATGAATACATAGAAACCAGTTACTGTTGTAAAATAATCGTATGGATTTTACGTATAATTTGAAGTTACTATTTGCCATAACCTTGATCTAATTTTCGTTACTTTTGACTTCAAATCTATTATAAGCAAAATAAGTGTACCAATTATGTGGACAACTAATTAAAGACACCTGATGTAAATTAATGAAAACAAAAAAATACTGAAACTATAAAAAAGTCAGTTTACATGAAATTGAAAATAGACATTTGTTCAATGTTTTACAAAGTTTTTGATGTTTTGTCGTATGTCGTTTAGCTGTATTTTGACCTTAACTTAGTCCTGGTATTGGTGATATGCGTTTCTTGTTATCATGTATTAGGATTTGTTCTAATGCTTTCATAAAAGCGCCGTATAGTTAATAAACATTAGCAACATGTCTCGCTAGTGTATTACCTAATACAAGAATCTCAATTTTTCGATTGACTTGATGTTAGGACTATGGAAGCATATCTAAAAGATAGACAGTGTCCCTTAGGAAAACTGAGACGGCCGTTGCAGTCGGTTTAGTAAGTCGTAATAGTGAGTCTAAACTACAAAATATATTCTCAATGAGATGATTAGTCAGCTAAGGGTTATAGGCTGTTGTTAAATATTATTGTTTAGGTATTCCATCCATGAACAAATACCAGTAGTAATTGTTCATAGGTCCAGCAATACGTCTAGAAAATCAACGGCGCACTTTGAGGTTTCCTAACTTTATATCTTACAGTTATATGATACATAGTCTTGTTAAATTGTCGTCTCATATACCGTTTTCCGTCGTAATTACATCAATTATTTATTTCCATTCGAAAACATCTCAATTATCCACTTTGATTCGGTCCACGTTGAGAATATACTATAAGTTGGTAATTTATAAAATTTTCTTCAGTGCAAGTTTTCCTCGCATAATCTATGCCTAATCATTCTTGCTAACATATTTAACTATCTTCCTGCAGCAAATACTTTCATGAAAATATGCTTTGATCCTTAATATTTTTCATCTAGAAATCCCATTCCATGTATTTCAGTGGGGCCCGATTCTTAGGTCCTGACATCTATCGCATTGAAAACTTTGTAATATCAGACAAATAATAGTTAGTAGGTAGTTACCAACGCTAAAATTACCCAAATGACGCATTTATGAAAGCATTAGAATAAATTCCAATACATGCTTGCAAGGAACTAATAGCACTAATGCCAGGACCATGCTAGGACTAAGTAAAGGTCAAAATGCAGCTAAACGACATACGACAAAACATCAAAAACTTTGTAAAACATTTGAGAAATGACTATTTTTAATTTCATATTAACTGACTCTTTTGTAGTTTCAGTATTCTTTTGGTTTTCAGTAACTTATATTCTGCTCATAAAAGATTTGAGGTCAAAAATTACGAAAAATAGATCAATGGTATGACAAAAAGTAACTTCAAATTATACGTAAAAACCATAAGATTATTTTACAACAGTTTCTGGTCTCTGTGTATTCATAATACAAAATTATTGGAACCCAAAACTTGATGAACATACAATTTTCAAAGTGTCTTTAATTAGCTGTCCACCACTGTATCTTAAGAACTGTCACGGCAAATTTCGTCTCTTGTGTATCCCCGCCGCCCGCATTCCTTACAGTCCCCGCTTTCGTCTTTCCACCCGCACCCCTGTACCCCGCAGGCGAAGTCTCAAAGAAGCGGTTTACCTTTAGCCTAATTGTTCATAAATTGTAGGTAAGCACCTACTCGTATGCTTATACCGATAGGCACTGTTTTTTTTCCGTAAACAATTTAACATCCTTAGATAACCAACCACCGTCCACCATCGTCATCACACATGGAACACTTGAGATGGAATGACGTTCGTCGTCGCATAATACCTACATAAAGTGGTTGGGTACTACATAAGGTTTTGGAATGGCTAACAAATGACCAAACTTACCATAATCAAATTACGAATATACTAATATGACAAGAACTTCCGCTGCAGACAATTTTAATTCGTGATAGGTGCACATCTTGTCTTTTAAAAGGCTTTCGACGTACTCTCATGTCTAAGCAGCTACAAGTAAGCCTTTCATTCAAGTTCTACCTGTCCAGAGCGCTCAGAAAGTGCAATCGAGAGATAGACGTGGGTTTAGTTATATAAAGACCAGGATCAGGAAAATAGCAATGCACGCATTAAGAATGTTCTGGTGGTTCAGGCGCTAATTTCGATTTTGCTTGAATAGTAGATAATGTAGATTTTGGTCAGTTAGCAGAAGAAGATATTATCTTGTTTGCAATCAAGACTTCTGCTGACTGTTTAAAATCTACATAATCTACTATTCAAGTATATACAGCGTGTTTGGGATATACATAATAGTCCTCCTAGCCGATTTCGACTACGATGGCCAGTCACAACGACTAACCGGCTGCGTGGGACATATTATAGTGCACAAGTGTGTGCGCAATCACAGGTGCACTCATTCCTTTCACTCTTATAGCCCGATGGGACGGCAATCTGACACGACCGGTGGGAGATCAGGCGCAGAACCAACTGCTTTACGTGCTTTCCGAGGCACGGGGGTGAAACACCGCCAACTTCCAAACTCTGGGCTTCCCCGAGAATTTCTGAACAGAAAAACCCAGGTATGTGTTTTTGGCCCGACCCCGGAATCGAACCCGGGACCTCTGGCGCAGCCGTCGCTTTTAAACGCGACCCTCTAACCGCTGCGCGACAGAGGCAGTTAGATTGTTAGATTAGACAACCTGTATACACACGCCATATTGATGCGAGTGAAACAAAAATAGCGCCCCGGGCCTCCGATACTTCACCCACGTATTCTACGGCAAATATTAGCCATAAAATAAATAGGCAAAGGATGGTCGCATCCACCCCTCTGAGTAAAAAGCATTTCAAAAATCTATTTGCAAAACTTTCGGTGCTCATTCAAACTCGTTTTATTTTCATTGTCTGTAGCCCACACACACAAATGACACCTTTTTTGAAAGCTGATAAAATTTTCTATCATTTAATATCATAATTAATCAGTAATACTGAAAAACAACAATAAAAGTCGTTGATTTGTTTGAAAATGTTGCTTAATTTTCGTACATTTTCCGAAAATTGAGAATGAGGTGTCATTTGTGGCTGTGGGCTACAGAGTGGCTACAGACAATGAAAATTAAACGAATTTGAATGGGCGCCGAAAGATTTGCAAAGTAAATTTTTAAAATGCCTCAGCAGAGGGATGAGGGATGCGACCCTCCTTTGCCTAGTATTTTACCGATAAAATTTGCCGCAGAATAAGTACGTAGGTGAAGTATCGGACGTCCGATCCAAAACACACTGTATATTATACATTACACAACAAATATCTTGCTTCATATTTTGATCCGAAACAGCCAACCCATGCTGCACGTGATTGTACCGATGGCAAAAAACAGCAAAGTGCGAGTAGGTCTCGAGCACTGGTCTCGAGCACCGAGGGTTCCGAACAAAATCATACTATATATCTCAGTACATCATCATACCTGTAGTGTAGTACTATTTAACGGTTTTCAGAATTTATTTCAAGATTCTTAGGTTAATGGGCAGTAGGTACTATGGGTTTTGATTCCTTATTTGCGAATGTAATTACTTATTAATGCGACAGAACGGTCGTATCCTTTGTTCACCTAGCTAAGACCTTTTTTCTTTTCAAATTGTGGTGGCAACTGGGAAGTTCCATTTCGAATATTGTCCTCATTGGTTCGTGATGTGTAGGTCTACCTATGCCGCCATTCGAATCACATTTACTTACTCAGCTCGCATACTCCTTAAGAAGTACTTACTGTATTATTTATATTTAACATGGACATGAAATTATGTAATAACCGTTTCTTTCTATTATTTAAATCAATTCATTGCCGTTTGCTGTCGCCATCCCTAACAAGTGAATTACAAATATTACCAAATATTACAATAGCCATTGCTGGTTTGGCTGTTAGAGTGTTTGTGTGATGACTTTTCTGGGTAAATTAATAACATAAATCTCATTTTCTTAGTACTAATACATTTATTGTATTAAATCCACGTACTTACACGTTAAGTGGCAGACATTCTATACCTTAAAATTGCAAAAGAATATTATTACAATCATCAAACCTCAAACATAGATTTTAATCTAAAATTGACATGGGAACATCATTGAAATCTCTATGAGGAGGGATAATAGAATGACATGACAAATTAGGTCGTTAGCAGGCAAGCGCGGGTTGATTTCACGATTTTGTCGCTAAAGCTCGAGGGTGGTCCGGCCATGCGGGCTCAGCTGCGCAGGACTCGCTGATATTCACAACCCTATATAAATTTGCGGATGCGCTTTCCTTACAAAAGATATCCGCTGCTTTCTACGTTCTTTCTATCGATATCAAAAAACTTGCGCTACAATAATGTACAGAGGCTATGGCCTATGCACACGCAAATTGAGCGGCCGCTCTTGACATTGTTACACTCAATGGAAATTTAGAACTTTGTCAGTTGGTAACTAAAATACAATAAAGTATTTGCGGTGTTTTAATAGAATAACTACCTGGTCTGATGTAGTATTACAGCCTTGTGCTTAATGAATAGGATAAGTGGTAATGTCACGGTTTGTAAATAGTCCTAGTCTACCCTAGTCTGCCGTGCTTACGGCGAGGCGAGTTTCATAATTAACTTACTATAGTTATAGTCATGTAATTGTCCCAAAAACCATTTACTTGAGTATGTACGGGTAAAATGCAAAAAAGAAGTAAGTATTAATTAAGTAATTCTGATGTAATTAGTCTTTAATTTAGTCGTATTTTGAACCTAGCCTAGATCGAGATACAGTGCATAACTTCCAAAGTTCTATAACAGTAAACCCCTAATAGATCAAATTTAATTCTCTCAGTAAAGAGTGATTTTATCAAATTGTTTCGTAAAATATTTTTAAAAGCGTTCAAAATTGGGTTCGGCTTGCAAAATTCTCGAGACGTCTTGATTCATGAGCAATTAAGGTGACTGCGAGCAGCCAAAACAATCGATCGCTACAAATGGCGGTCGTGCGACACACACGCGCACGCGCACGCCTGTGCGCATGATGCAGATAATGAAACCCGTGTCTGTCTGTATATGCAACGGTGTATATTGTCCTTTTTCCATACAAGGACAGCACGATTCAACTTCACATAACTGTTTAATTTTAACTTTCAAATTACCTATTCAAAGTTCAAAGTTTTGGCATGGACTATGTAGAGCTCTATTAAAAATCTAAAGTAGAGAATAGTAGATACGTTGGCGAAACAGTCACAGTTTTTGTTTCATTCCTTTACTGGTTCTCTTGTTAATGTTACCTTTACTCTGATATTATTTTTAACACAGGCACTCCAGCCTACCACCCAACCAAGACAGGGTAGAATGGTGACTGATACTTAGAAACCAAAATATTCATTTAAGTTAGCAGAGAAGAGATGTCAACAGAAAGTTGCAATAAATTCATTACTCAGTTCGTACCTACTTATTATTGAATAATAAAGCATAATGCAAACTGTATTAAATAAGTGCGCAACATTATCGCGTCCTTGCTTTTATTGATAAAGAAGTAAGTACAAAGTTATTTATAAAAATGACAATCATACGGCGTTTTTACACAATTTTGCAGAATTATGTGCTATTTGTGATAACTTTGATCTCTAACTAAAAAATAATCATATGATGGCAAGAGATTTGTGATACATTTTTTTGGCTCTACACAACAGTACTACTCTAACCAAGCTTCTTTTACCATTTAATTAATTTATTCTTTCCCATTTCTTTCGATCAGTGGAATATTTAGAACTCAATGGTATTTTAGAACTAGAAGGAATAAGTACATTAATAAAGTGAGTCCGATTGATTTCAGATAACAGTCATGGTTCCCTTTCCACACCACCTGAGAGGTAAGAACCTATGGCGCGCTTTTTTTAAAGAGGTGTCCCCAATAGGCCTAGTCCTCTAGATCAGTTAACAATCCCAGATGTAATCCGGAACTCGTTGGTGTACCCACCTAGCCTGATGTAGAGAAAATGAAATCAGAGTAACGTACGTTGAGATTGGGTAATGTGTCAGGAATTGTGTCAGTCACTCGAACGGGGGCGGTAGGTAGGTATGTTTGTTGCACGTAGATTATTAGCCGAGGGCAGTGTTCTTGAGAATGGTAGACAGAGAGTCGTCGAATATCTGCCTTCCTACTCGTTCACAATAAACGATTTGCCGCCTCCAATGATTTGGTCTTGCAAACACCAGCTACACGGCTTATGCTATCTTAGTAAGTACTTTATTTAACAAAATATAGACTTACACACAAACAATTTTAACATATACATTTCCATCCTAAACTCAAGGTAGGCTAGCCACTCTTATTCGACTTGCACTCATTTCACTTACAAAAGTAATGAACAATTTTATGAATTAAGAAAGAGATTCGTGGTGGCGGCCACTCACTCTACCTCTCAATTCATAAAATTGCTAATTTATTTTCGGACTCTCTACGTTCAGGTATTGCTAGCTTACCTTTTGTTAAGATTTCTAAAGTTTGATAAAAAAAACACTATACAAACAGACAGATCAGTAGACAAAGACCCTATGGATTAAAGATCACATAAAAATTTAATAACTTCTATAACTAAGTATTGCAAATGCATGCCAGAAAGATATCTGCAGCACCTTCTCTTAACCGACATTAATACAAATAATATGAAGCGTACTCAGTGAATACCTCATTATCAACTGTGATATGCTAAAAATAATAATTAAGTAGTCGTTCGACGTAGGTCCACAGTTCTCAAGACACAATATACGTAAGCTTACCAAAATGGGAATGTCCTGCCTGCTATAGTTTGTGTACTAAAGAAGAACTAAAATCACTAAACTAAATTCCTATTCCTAGGGTTACTACGCTGCAATATGTCAATTTGTCGGACTCTATATCTTGACCTTATTTTGGTTGGGACAAGAAACATCGCAGTTGAATTACAACAAGATAAGTTAAGAGTTGTGTTAAATATGTGATTGAGTTCGCACTACCAGTAAGTTATTGCTTGGAATAGCGGGCTAGACTGTGGATGAAAATAGCACTGTTTTATTTATAGGCACAAAGAATTAATTACTCAATTGACTAAGTCGTTTTTTAATTTCGTTAATTATTTTGGAGTAGTCTATTCAATTGTTCGTTAATGTGTGCCTGCGCTCGCGCGTAGACTGGCGTTAACGTTATCGTCACAGGTCGAAGCCCCTTGTCATGAGCTAGGTACCACCAGTACCAGATTACACTATATACTCGTACCTATATTATGAACTTTGATAGCCTTGTTTTCATAATTCAACTTTTTTTGAAACTTGTTGGTTAAAAAACTAAGTACTTACTCTACGTCAAAAGTATTTAAAAATGCACTTCAAGGCGTTAGCTTTTGTTTTTAGCATAGACGAGACAAGAATATCTAGTGTAAGTGAAATAACTAGTGGATAATTATAAAAAAGCGCAAGAATCTTCGGGCACCAACTCACGAGAATAAATAAGTAAAATGTGATAGATTCTGGGAAATCTTTAACTTCAACCTTTTGTTTCACTTAACATTACACGTGTAGGCAGTTGGATATTAATATTCAGAAGCTGTCGTACTCGATCCCGATAATAATCTGAACGATCCGTGCTTGTGTTTCAAAAGACAATGGTGGGTATGGTACACTCGTTGGAGTCCAACCAATCATAGGCTAATTAAAATTTGCGATGCGTGACGCGACCACGAACAAACCGCCTTCCCGTATATAAGCTGCACACGTGCCTGTCAATGAACTTGCGAACCAACCATGCCAATAACGTGTTCCAACCGTAAACGAGGCGACAATCGAACTGGTGTCCACGTGGAGGAACCTAGGACCTACATCCAACTGAAGAGTTATTCTGAGGCCCGCTAGAAGTTTTTAACAAC
>OY757256.1:9157571-9192263 GCA_963584085.1 Pyrausta aurata | reverse complement strand
CATCTGCGGTAATGCTTTCGAGCTTACAACAACAAGACACGGGAGTGCTTCGTGCTGTCGACGGACGTAAACTCGCTACAATTACGTGACGAATACGTCAAATGTTCGTGATTTGGGTACAGAGCGCTCATTCCGCTTGACGCTGGCGATGCATGTTAAGATTATCCGCGCGATAGAACACGCTTTGCTTTGAAAGTTAAGATTAATTTTAGACATACTCAGATGGATCACGATAAAATACAGAAACCGGTTCCTTATAAAAGCAGGAATATTCGAAATATTATTGTTTTTCAATGTAGTTCGGAGATACGATACGATACGAGATAAGTTTCTATTTGTTTCGAAAAAAAATATGATGAAAAAAATGGAAGGCTGCTTTACGAATAGACAAGCCAATTTCACCAGCAATGAGAGTTTGTTTGCATCATTTTCAAGCTTCAAACTTTTTTCTCAATAGTATTTTTAAAAGTAATAAAAACAGGTTTCGTTTTCTTCACATGATTACATAATGATATTTTTGTTGCGTTTTCCTAAATTTTTACTACATTATGCTCCTGCACCCACTTATAATCTTTCTGCATGACCTAAAGGTATGACTGGGAGAGAATGCTTTTAGCATTAAGTCCACCTTTTGTACACTGTTACTTGTGCAATAAAGTTCTTAAATAAATAAAAAATAAATAAATGATTACGACTTTTTCTTTGTCTGACTTCTTAATACATTCACCACTACCAGCCAAGAATTGAAATTCAATAGTTTTTCCGGAAATTTTGTCTTGACTACACTTCTACTAAATTACTTTTTCACCATGATCAACAAGACTATCACCTCTTCCCAAAAAACTTGTAAAATTTAAATATTTAAATTTGGTATGCCTGAAATAAAAGCCCCAAGCGGTTGACTGTTAGAGAATGCCCTAAGGCATTAAGTCCGCCAATTGTACAGTTAACAGTGCAATAAAGTTTAAATAAATAAATACTTACTCCTTTGGCGCAGCGACCCAAAGTGTGTCTTGGCCTCCGACACAAGAGAACGCCATCTGATCCGGTCTTGCGCCGCCTCTTGCCAGTCCGCAACTTGAAGCTCCTGCAGATCTGACATGACGGCGTCCTTCCAGCGGTATCTGGGCCGGCCGACGGGGCGGCGGCCTCGAGGTATTCCAAGATACGCTGCTTTGGCTACGATCCCCCCCATTCTTTCGAGATGGCCCATCAAACGGAGTCTCTGGGCTTTGGCTTCTCCCAAGGTTCAGCGACTAGCTCCTCGATCTCGTGGTTTTTCCGGACCCTCCAGCTGCCATCTTCTCTCTGAGTAGGACCCAGAATCTTCCTCATGATCTTCCTCTCTGCCACTAAAAGCTTTTCTTTATCCTTGAGGGTTAGTGTCCAAATCTCACTGCCATACATCAAGATCGGTCCTATCCTATGACAGTTTTGTATAACCGTTGTTGTTGCGTTGCACTGCTACCCTTCACAGGGTGCTGGTGTCCCAAGGCTAAGCTTCTTAGCAGAAGAACCAAGAAGCCTGAAATAAACGTAATAATCATAGTTTTTACTCCATTGTTGTACCTCCATGGCCCCTATTTTTGATTCATTCGCTTCAAGATGGCGAGTGATTTTCGTTCGACGTAGTGTCAAAAGTCATAGAAAAAAAATCGTTTTCGAACGAAAATCACTCGCCATATCCAAGCGAGTGATTCAAAAATAGGGCCCCATAACTTTGAATCTGACAATATAAAATGTTTTATATAATTGATGATATCCAGATAGATGCGCCGTATCTATCCATTCGTAGCAATAACTATTCCACTCCGTACTAATAAAATTATGTAGTTTTAGTGTTCGTTTCAGGCCATTTCAATGTGATAATTAGATGAAAATAGCTTAAATTTAAATGCACTAACATATTAAATGTTCATAAATGCTCGCTTTTTCGAGTATGAATATTTTTCTAAAAATATAAGTAATAATTTAAGAATAGACAAATTTAATTATGGCTTTATGTGTGATATAAGAACAACCTCAAATGAGTCGTGACAACTAGGACTTCTTAGAACGCTTTCTTGCTCGATATCGATAATTTTTCTGCATAAACAGCACATCACTATTTTGTTTCTTGTGTTGGCTATTATTCGAGCCTGTTTTTAGGGTTCCGTAGCCGAATGGCAAAAACGGAACACTTTTAGTTTCGTCACAGAATATATGGTTTCGTCAAGTCTGTCTGTCTGTCCGTCCGTATGTCACAGCCACTTTATTCTGAAACTATAAAACTTGGTAGGTAGGTAGATATATCTTATCGCTATCCGATTAAGATACAAAAAGTAAATAAAAATATATTTAAGGGCGGGCTCCCATACATAAAACTAAAAGTCTAAGGTTTGAGATACAGACGTTTCCAAAGTGGTAAAATGGGAGTCCCCCGCCATCTAACTTTTGAACTAAGAAAGTGAAAATTTTTAAAAAAATACTTATAGGATGTATTTTAGATCTCAACAAAATCTTGCAACAAAAATTGGTTTGAACGAGATCGAACCAGTAGTTATTGAGATTTAGCACATTTTCATCAACCGCAAATATAACTTTGTCTTTCATACAAACACTATGAAAAACAAAGTTATTGTTGCTGTCAAAAAATATTGTGATATTTTGCTAGGTGAAAGTGGAACCCGAATTCAGTTTAAGGGTGGTATGGAACCCTCAGTGCGCGGGTCCGACTCGCGCTTGTCCGGTTTTTTTTGACATGCTGGAGTAGGTAGTCCGTAGCTATTTATTTCTCTACGACTCTACATCCACGTATCATCGTACTACTGCTGCGTTCCGATTTGCGCCAAAAGTACTGTCAGCGCTGTGAGCGACAAAAGCCGTTCCGATTGGATTAGAGGGCTGACAGCGCTGTTGACGCGATTTCATTTCGGAACGTCTTATTGGCGCCTAAATTAGCGCCTATGACAGATTGTCATATATATTATGGGCTAATCGAGCATAACACACAAGTCAAAAGGTGAGCGATATTTGTTTTGTAAAAATCTTGCTAAAAACAAAGAGTAATAATAAGTTACTGCTATGGCAGAGGTAAAATAAAACAATTATATAACAATTGTTTTATTTTACCTCTGTGGCTTCGGCTTGGAGAAATGTTATTTTCTGCCGGCGCCTATAGCGTACTGCGCTGTGCTGTGATTAATAATGGGTTAGTTAGAGGAATATTTAAAAAAAATCCTTATTTACCACCATATTCACTGTTTGTTCACTTAGCATACTAATGAATATTATATAGTACATCAGGTAACAAACAGCATAATAAGTTACAGACGTTATGTAAGTGAAAAATTTTTACTCTAATCATAATAATAAAAACTTTCTTAACGAAGGACTAGACTTTGAGAGAGATCCAATCAACAAAAAACCACCATCATATTCTTCACGCAAAGTGTTCCTTTCTGAATCTGTTTGTTTGTGGGGATATCGGTATCCCCGTGTCAAGGCCGTCAGTGATAGCAGATTGAATGTCAAGGCTCGAGAGAATTATTTTCCACATCGTAGGCTGTTGTCAGTCACTAATTCCTGAACATAAACAGGATCTAAAATTGCAGAGAAACTACGACTAAAATCGGTGGAACATACATGATATACCTCTGGTAGAAATTGCCTTCAACGACATTTCCATCAAGCAATCATTTTTTTTTTTACTTTGCCATGGTTGTTGGGTAAAAAAATATTCGTTAAACAAGGGAGTTTTTTTTGGCTACCCTTATTGAATGCTAGCGCCCCCTATAATTGTCATCTTTTGGCAAGAACTGCCAGAAGATCCGTCTTCTTCTTCTTCTTTTTTTAATGGCATCGACAGAAGATCCTTGTCGCACTGTATTAGGGTCAATCTTGAAAGCCAAAAAAAACAATGTCCGAGGGCATAAACTATCCAAAACGTTTACAATTTAATGTTAAATAATTTTTTTCTGTTAAATTAATGTTTAAATTAAATCGGGCACAACAAAAGCGGTGTTTATTTCAGCTTCAAACATCTGAAAAAAATCTTAGAAGCTTTGATATTTGATTCCCCTGGGCTGTCCCTTTGTCATTTTTCGAACAAATCATTTATAATTTATTTATTTATTTAAACTTTATTGCACTGTATATTGTACAATTGGCGGACTTAATATATTCATTAATTTACCTGTCTATAGTCATAAAGGACACGGTCGACCCGCCATACATTGCTTGCCCCAAAAGTAAAAATCCATGCGTCACGACCAAAACTAATTTTATGGGTTCATTTCTTCGCCTTTTAAAATAATATAAAGTAATATAAGCCGTAAATAGCGGGGTTTTCACATAAAACAAAATAAAATGTGTGGGGTCAATCTCTTGCACACTATATAGAACAGGTCTTTCTAGATCATAGCGCCATCTGTGTCGAAAAACCGCCATCTAGGCCACCAAAACTAAAACATAGAAAACTGCCCCGCTAGGGTGCGTAACGCGTGAAAATTACGATGACGCAAACAATAGCCAACGAAAAGAAGTTCCTTGTCACAGTTTTTTTTTCAAGTTTTAAGAAGAGGTTGGTTGGTTTAAAGGTTAGTATCTATGGGAGGCAAACGTCATCTTCCTTCTTAAAATAGCGATTGCGAGCGCTTACTTATTCAACTAACTGCCAGTTATATGACCATGTATGACACAATATGCCATTTCGTTAAGCGGTCGCCAGTTTGCTTATAAGTGCTCGAAACCGCTATTTTCTGCCAAACACAACAATTGTTGGGGACAGGAAATTGTGTTCAATCGTTGTCCTATTTTTTTGTAGATTTATATGCCGCTAGATAAAAGCAAAGTAAATTAACAATATTGTATTAAAAATTCAATATATTTTTTGCAAAATAATATAGTCAAGTCTCTTAATGCTTTTCTTTAATCAAACATAAAACGACTCTGGGGCAATTTACGACCGTGTCCTTTGTGATTTTTTGTAATTATAAAGTTAGAGGGTGAGTTGTTAAATGATTTAATAAATACACAAAGTCTGTTCCAATCACTGTTTTTTTTTTAAATAGTTTGTGTTTGTCCGAGCGCAACGATTGATTCCCTTAGCGCGTCACTAAATGCCACCTGCCTTGCTATATAAATGTCAATGCCGAAGGCGTGCACATAGGCAAGGTGGCTTTAGTCGCGCTCTAAACATCGCGAGGAAGGTCGAGCGTCTCGACGTTTCCAAGCCGGATTTACGATGGTAAGAATTTGATTCCCCTGACTTTGTTTCACTAGGCCATTGATTACCTTGGCTACTTTAAAAAATGTTTTTTGATGATTAAGAATTTCTTTACAAGGATTAACAGTAGGCTACATAGGACTATTAATTGATTTTAAAATAATCATTGGCAAAAATCAATCCATTTAAACAAAATCGAAAGAAGATTAACTTTTCTTGACTCCCCTGGCATTGATTCCCCTGGCAAAATGCCAAGGGAATCAGAGATAACTTAATTAATCATACTTTCATATTATTATATTTTAATGCGTAACCCATAATTTTATTGTGTACAATCAATAGCACATCAAACTGAACACTGCAGTCTGATTTTAGCTCTCGCACCACTGATATAGAGGCGGCAAGAGGTGCAAAGTGTATTTTTTTTAAATATATTCGGTATACAGACAGGATACAGTCGTCAATATAATATACAATTTTATTATATAAGATCATGTGCTGTTAATACTGTACATTGTAAGTTAAATATTTTATTGGGTTAGGATTAAATATTACAACCAATTTTTAATTACTTTAACGAATAATCATAATTCTTGTCTATCCATCGACCCATCTCACTCCTGAGCCACGTCTATAAGCTGTTCTCAAGAGTGGTCACGAACCGTCTCGCAAGGAGACTCGACGAGTTTCAGCCACCGGAACAGGCTGGGTTTCGCGGAGGGTATGGCACCATAGACCACATACACACAGTGAGGCAGATTATACAGAAGTCCGAAGAGTATAATCAGCCGTTGTGTCTAGCCTTCGTGGACTATAGAAGGCCTTTGACTCTGACAAAACCTGGGCCGTTCTGGAATCCTTGCAGCAATGCCAAGTAGACTATCGTTATAACGAGGTGCTGAGACGTCTTTACGACGCCGCCACTATGAGTGTCTAAGTACAGGACCAGCAGTCCAAACCCATCCAACTGCGCAGAGGAGTGAGACAGGGGATGTGATATCCCCGAAACTGTTCACGAGCGCGTTGGAAGATATATTTAAAATGCTGGACTGGAAAAAGCTGGGCTGTGCAGCGTTTAGAAAATTACGTCGAGTCTTCTCGTCATCCATACCGCAATGCTTGAAAACTAAAGTTTTCAATCAGTGCGTCCTACCCGTCATGACCTACGGAGCTGAGACGTGGATACTCACGATAGGATTGGTCCGCCACTTCAAAGTCGCTCAGCGAGCTATAGAAAGAGCTATGCTCGGAGTCTCTCAAAGTCTCTCGAATACGTCTGACAGAGAACTAAAGTTATCGACATAGCTCAAAGAATTAGCAAGCTAAAGTGGTAGTGGGCCGGTATCATATCTCACGAAGAACCAACAACCGCTGGGGTAGACGAGTTCTTGAGTGGAGACCGCGACTCAGCAAACGTAGTGTGGGACGCCCTCCGGCCAGATGGGATGACGATCTGCGGAAGACTGCAGGTAGATGCTGGATGCGCCAAGCCGAAGACAGGGCGCTATGGCGCTCATTGGGGGAGGCCTATGTCCAGCAGTGGACTAATATAGGCTGATGATGATGATGATGATGATGATAATTCTTGCCAGCGAATTTGTCCGCCTCTCGGGGTGGAATTGAAAAAATCCTCACTTAGTTCTCCCTTACACTCTCATAGAAACATGAATGCCAGATTTCAGCTTGGTGCGTTCAGTAGTTTCAGCTATGCATTGTCTGTCAGTCAGTCAGTAAAGAGAGATATTGTTTTGTTTTTTTTCTATAATACTACTAATAAGATTAATGATGACTCTAAACAACCATAATGAAATCAAAAGACTGGTAAGTTTAATAAAAATAAACAATTATTCTACACAAAATGTTTTATTTTGATTCCCCTGGCATCTTATATTGATTCCCCTGGCACCAAAATTTTAAAGTCGTATATCTTTATATCTAAACATGTGACAGTGATGCCTATTCGTAAAATATGTTTTCTATGATGTGATATTTAGCCTTTTGATAGAAAAAGTTTAAAATCTTAAGTTTTAAAAAGTGCCAGGGGAATCAACCGAATACGCCGAATTTCAAGATTGATCCATTAACGCTGTTGTCGCAAAACGGAACGCAGCCTATATATATATTATTGTCATTTGTCAGTGTCAATTTTTTTTTAATGTTGTTTGTTTGTTGTGGACTTGTGAAGAAGAAGAATTTTGTGCGGTTTTTAATGTAGATAGATTTTCCGTACTGTATGAAGTTTTATCCTAATTTAATTTAAATTAATACAGTTCAATGGAAAATAATAAATGTCGAATATGTTTAAGAAATAAAAAAAATGTACGCTCTATTTTTGAGAAACCGAGTCAAAAATATGAATATTCGTTTGCCCATATGATTACGTCTATTACAAGGATAAAGGTGATGCATATAAAGTATAAACATCTTTTTACACTTATTTAAAAATTTCGTACAATAGTATTGTCTGTAGTGATTAATTTGTGTAAGATGCGTTTGAATTCATACAGTCAATGTGATATTTTTGTTTTAACAGATTGGAATTGAAGATGGAATCACTGATAAAATATGTTTACCGTGTCGCAAGAAAGTTATAGATGCTTTTGATTTAAAATTACAGATAGAAAGGTAAGAAGGTGCAGTTTGAAGATTTATACCCCAAGTACTAACTGAGACTTTATATAGACTAAAGCCAGATGCTTTCACTAGCCACTGCCTACAAAGTTCTGATTTATAATCAAGTTTCATTTATTGACTGACCTCAACTGAACTTTTCTATCTTAATAGATCTGATGCAGCACTTCAAAGTACAGCTAGTTCCAGAAAAATATTGTTTGATGGTTTCAACGATATCAAATTACAAGTTGAATTTAAGATACCCAAAGTCGAAAAAAGTACTGTTGATTATTATTTTAAGGAAGGAGAGACTTCAGTGTGCTACAATGATACAATCATAAAGAAAGTCGACCCATATGACATCAATATAGAAAATGAAGGCGGACCTTTGTCAGTGTTAGATTTTCTTAATACTATCAAAGAAGAGGGTGAAAATGACTTTAATGATGTGAGTCTTAATTTAAAACCAACAATTATCAATATGTATGATAGTAAAATAAAAAATATGATTGATTTATTTAAACAGAAGGTTCCAAAAATGGCATAGCAGACTGACACTGGGAATAGCTTATCTATTTTCAAATTTAGTTGCAAATTATAGTCCATTTTATTTTTTGATGATTGCTGAAACATTTTTAATGTGAGATATTCTTCCGTTGCACACACAACATTCCAAGGACAAAAATATTATTTTACAAATCGATTTAAATTTTATTATACTTGCCAAAATATAACACAACAATGCCTTACTTATTACATAAAATTAATAATTTATTAATTTACTATGATGCACCATGAAAGATTTCTCATTTTATTTTCATATATTGGAATCTGTTTCATACAGTTTGATTGTATTAAAAACCACTCTAAATATTTCAGGATTATGATGTAGATTATGAACCAATATCTTGTGACGAAGATGATGACTATTTACTTCCACTAAGCAAAAGGGTGAAACATAGAAAGAAAAAAAGAACCGATGCAGGTGATGATGACTATTTACCATCACAAAGCAAAAGTTTGAAACATAAAAATAAAAAAAAGCAAGGTAGAATAAAATAAACCTATGTGGCCATGAAATCCTAATAATATTTTTCTTACTTTCCATATTTCTAAATCTTTATTTATCTTTCAGGACCGGCCATGAAAACAAATCTAAAAAAAGTTTGTATCAAACCTGTATTTTTAAGTGATCTAAAAGTTTTGCCTACACAACCTCCTCCTAAGCCAAAAATAAAGAAGAAATATACTAGAGCTCAACCAAGATCTATGTGTAATGTTTGCGGCAAGATGGTAACCTCTATTAAACAACACATACTAACACACATAGGTATGCTAAAATGATGTGCAGTTATAATCATAATATTTGTTCTTATAGTAAAATTATACAAAGGAGATGCCAGACCTCTGGAAGGGAAGAAGCACTGTATGTAGGGTAGCAAGGCATGGGTTCATACCACATATAAATTTATACCCATTAAAGACAAATAAGCTAGTCGACCAAATTTAAAAAAAATAGATAATACTTTACATTAGTAAATGCACTATTTTATCAAAAACCAATAAAAAATATTTTTAAAAATATTCAACATTTACATGATTAAATTATGATTTCAAAAATTCTAATTGAATGGGCCTCAAAAAATCTCGGAACTGTCATGGCGACCTAAATGACGTCACCGCTTTAGTCGAAAAGTCTTCTTGACATTACTGTCAAGAAGACTTTTCGACTAAAGCGGTGACATAAATTTATTTAAAGTAGTCACAGACGATCGAACTTGGTTCGGAGCGCACCACGAACATGGTGTGCTCCGCACCAAGTTCGATCGTCTGTGACTAAAGCCCACCATCGTGCAAGGTGTGACGTCACATCCTCTGATAGGCGTTTACAGTCACGTGACCAATGTGTGGTTTTGGACAAACTTAAATCATTAGAATATTAATAATCCTAATTTAAATTCATAGATGAATATTTTTTTTGATATCTCCATACCATAATTAATCACTCACTAGGAACTACCAACATTGTGATTTGTAGTTAGTGAAAATTGACCTATTATTTATTTGGACATGCTGGTTGACCCACTGGTGACAGATGGTCATGAATGACATGGTGTTAACTTGGCAGCTGTAGGTAGTAATACAACCAAGCCAGTTATTGTGATGCAGTTTGGCGTACCTACAACTTATCCTGGCCTGTACCTTTACCATGAGTTTACGACGGTTTTACTACGTAAAAAAGTCTATGGAAAATCTAGCGGTCACTTGCAGAACAAAATTTTTTCATACAAAAACTTGCGTCGTCGCTAGCGAGTAAAACCGACGTAAACTCATGGTAACGGTACTGCATTCAAACTAGCTATGTTACTACAACTCTGCGTATGTGCAGTCTGAAGTCCTTAGCCATATAAAGGTGGCTCCACAATTTTTTTATTTTATTATTGTCATTCTGTATATATTGAGCGTTCAGTGCTATTGGATTACACTGTAAGGCCAACGTTGGTTTACTAGTAGCCCGCGGCTTTGCCGGCGGCCTACGTCAAGAATTATCAGATACTATGGGATTATTGATAGCCAGTGAGCCAGCTCATTCCGCCCGGGCAGTGTGGAGCCACCTTTAGGTAGCATTTGGTCTTTCTTTCGTTTAATTTCGAATTTAATGAATGCAATTCAACATTTTACAGGGGAGAGATCCTTCAAATGTGAAAAGTGTGGCAAAGGATTTCTTTCGCAAAAGGATTTAGTGTATCATGAAAAACGATGGCATGCTACTGAGAAAAAATTTAAATGTGATAAATGTATAGCAGCCTTTACTCACTTAGATTCTCTGAAAAGGTACGTAAAAATGTTTTGTGTCCCTAAATAAGTGCTTAAGATATCAATCTGTTAAAATATAATTAATATGTATCTGAAATTTATTTTTCAGCCATATGATAAGGCACGATGATCGAAAGAATTTTGTATGTGATATCTGCAGTAAAGGTTTCAAAAGAGTGAGTATTCAACCAACATCATGATTGATAAAATGGTGAAATCTATAAATTCTCATAGATATGTACAATTAGAGTTGTAAGTCCAATGTATCCTACCAAAGTATGTAGTAGTAGCATTCCGGTAGACTTCCATATAATGCGGTAGCTTTCGTAGATTTCATTTAATTGTTTTACGAATTAATTCTTGTGAGATGTAAATGTTTTTTCATCTCTCCTGTTCGGAAAATATAACTTTCCTGTGTAGATAGCCGGGTGGAAAATAGCTTATCCATCCCTAGGGTGGAAAGTAATTTAGTTTTAATTGACATGGCATAGAGTCAAGGCCTGCAGTCAAAGCTTGGACCAAAGATAATTGAGTCACATCATAACAAACATTTTTGCTTAGCTATAAATTGAAAATCATATTGTGTAGGTATTTATGTATAATCGTTGATAAAAAAATATACAATTTCTTATTTTAATTTAATTAACAATTAAAATATTTGGCTGCCCGCCAAAATGCCAGATGTTTTTTTTTTATTTTATATTGTCAGTGTCATTTCAGGAAGGATTCGTCCAAAGCCGTTAGAACTTTTATAAAAAAAAGAAATTGTTTTTGGATTCTGTTATTATCTGTGGAAAAAAATCGATCGATATTCTTTACAAAGATTTTAATTATTTGATATTTTCTGCTTTTTTGTACTCTGTTTTCATGTATTCGTGCCGTTATTCTTTCTAATCGTGTTAGGTGTTGTTAGTACTGTAAATCAACTGTCATATTTTGTTCGAAACTTGAGTTTTCCTTTCTCGCTGAACTACATAATACCTCACCAAGACATCTACAACCACTTTTGTAAATTTAATGTTTTCCTCACAGTCGAAATGAAAAATAGTATGTTTAACTCGGGTGAAAGCACCCATTTCACTCTCGAATTATTGGCACTCTCACTTCGTTCGAGCGCCAGAAACATCTCGAGTGAAATGGGTCGCTTTCTCCCCTTGTATAACAATATACTATTTAATCTGAATAGTATTTTTTAATAAAATAGTGTATATTATTTATTTTTAGTTATATGAGTTTAATTTGAAAACATAAAATAAAAATTAATGATTTTTGATACAAATACTTAGTCACCGCAAAAAAGTTATACAGGAAGTAAAACGGGATTTTCTTTCAACATAAAACGATTGCGTGACTTGGTACATTTGGTCCTTTTCCAAATGTGCACCAGTTCTGTATCACAGGCTGCGTACGAAGCTGCAATGCATATAATTCTACTAGCAATTATACGTGCTTTAACCATGATTTATTGTGATATCTTGCAAATTCCATAATATAGGTTATCTACGAAAGCTACGTAGTATTCCGTAGCATTCCGTATCCTACCGGTAGGATTCCGGGAGTTTTGGTAGGCTACGGTAGAGTCGGTAGACTTACAACACTATGTACAGTCGCCAGCACATCAGGTTACCCATTTTTGTTGCAAACTGGCCCTTATTACAACTGCATAAGATGCCGCAGTGTTTACCTTGACGTGCTCACCACAAACATAATGTTGCCATAGAGCATCAATAGTTGTAGTAATACTTAGTTGTAGACCTTATATTAAATAAAATATAAGGTCTCAGTCCATTCTTTACCCCAATTAAGATGCCTTGCTTGGCCACGTTCTGACGATTCTCTGATATTCTAACTTGAAGAAGGCATAACATAAAAAAATTACTTTACAGCCAGGAGCACTGAGACGACATAAAATAATCCACAATATAGCGAACAAGTGTATCAAATGTGATTTATGTAATATGACATTCTTCTCCAAATATGGTCTGAATCATCACCTCAGGATCCATACCGGAGAGAGACCATACAACTGTGAGGTTAGTGCACTTAGCGTTAGCAACACAATTATTAAGAAAGATACACACGATTTTTGCAGAGTCACAAACAACATAACAAAAGCGCGTTTGACATTAACATTTATTGTATCTATAGATGGGCGGGTGGGTAGAAATCCAGTGGATATATATCCAATTTATTCCCACCCGGTAGGTAAAAATTGATTTTTACCTAATTTACCCAGGTGTTTATTAAGAATGCTGGGTATTTATTAAATTTACGTTGAATACTCATTGTTTTGAGTATCAGTTGGCTGTGTATGAATACCTAGACCTACAATATGATTAGAAATATCGTTTATGATATACAGTCAGTCATCGTATTCACTTAAAATCATAAATTATATTATTCGTTTCAAGATAATCGGATAATGTTGAGTAGTATGAACAACCGTTTTTTTTAAATGAGTATAACTTACAAAAGGACAGAGACAATAGGAGTTATCTCAACTTTGCAATATTGCACTTGATGACGGGGTACTTGGTAGCGGTGACAGCACTCAATGCAAATCTGCATCTCGTCGTTTTTTTTTTTGTTTTGCATCAGTATTTGAGTTTAATATATTTTGAGCACGTTTAACACACATTAATTGCTAAAGTATTCTTGTATTATAAGTATTACATAACAATAAATGCACAGTACGCGATTTTTGTAAGATTTGTAACTCAATGTTTGACAGTACTACCTTAAATCCGTCGTCGGTCGAGAAGTTGTAAAAATAGTTATAAAAAAGACTTCGCGCAGCGACATTACATTCAAAACTGGCAAGTTATAGCCAATGGCGATAGAACTGCGCACGTGGCAATCCCAGGTAGATAAAAAGATAAAGGGAAGGGTTGTAAAGCTATTGTTTTTGTTTGCATACTTATCGCTTGTGTGACTATGGCCATTGTGTGATCGTAGAGCTGACAAGTAATGAATTTACTGAGCACTTCATTAATGTGTTAAATACTCTCGTAGTATTTTCTGAATAACTCGTTGACGTGACCTTTCGTAAAACGCTTTATGGTTTACACATCGATACGTTAGGCTGCATTATTGCAGTAAATGTTGTCGATAAGCTTTCTTAAATTTCAACCACATTATATGTATATATTTATAAAATTAGTTCGTACTTAATTCTTAGATATACAAATACGCATAATGTACTGCACTGAATAAAATTTTGTCCTGTAAAACTGTTTAACCTAACACAGTCTCCCTCTTCCCCTTTGGGATTGCTAATATGCAGGTACGCACTGTATTTGCAACTAAATGACAGTTTTTAATGGATTTAAATAAAAATATACCATTTTTATAGATCAGTATTATAAATTACTTGAAAAGAAATTGAATCGCACCATAAAAGTGACAAACTTCAACAAAAATATTTCATTTAATTTTTATAAACAGGCTTTAATTTATACCCGGTATCAATTGGAATCGGGTGGGTTAAAATAGCGTGGATTGGATATTTATCCAGTGGCTGGGTTTATATCCGGGTAGGCGCCCATCTATAATTGTATCTATTCATACGCGCGTTTGAATCGATGCACACTCCCGTTTGTATTGATTCAGGAGGTCTACTACGTAAAACGAAATCCGTCAATACGATTATCGTTTTTCAGATCCGAAACATTTTTAGTATGGAATCCTCACTACGAAATGCTTCGGATCCGCAAAACGATTATCGTTTTGACGGATTTCGTTTTTCGTAGTAGGCCATCTGACGCGAGTATTTTTTTTATTCTTTTTTTAAATACTGTTGTAAATATTGTTGATATTTATTATCCTGCATTGAAAATTGCATTTAAATCTAACTACCTACTTATCTGAGCGACTGATATAAAGTATGCAAATAAAAGTTACGATGAATGGCAGGGGAAACGTGACGTCACTCTATCTCATTGGCGCAACGGCTCAACGACCTCATTGGCGAAATATAATAATTAATCGCTGGACTACCATTGCTGCAAGAGAACGGGTTGCATTAACATTCATCAAAGATAGTGCACAGGTCGTCGTAATAAAACGTGACCATATTATATGTTTCAGATCTGCTCACAGCCGTACAGCTACAAACACGATTTCAATCGCCACTGTTTCAAGAAACACGGCGTTTTCCTAAAAAGACGATCAGTTAAGGTTATGAATGAGGAAGTGTTGAAGAGGGAACAGGAACTAATGCGAGACCTCATGCTCAAAATACATGGATTCGTGAAAGAGGGCGAACCTCTTAATCCGTTTGATGGACCTCAAGGCTATTTAGCTTTTGAAACGGCAGTGGCAGCATTACAAGCTAAACAAATTCCTATTATAGATTATAATCATTAGTTATTATTTCCTTTCTGACGTTATGTTAAATAAATGATTGATCTATTTTGAAATGTATAATTTATAAGCGACCGATCCTAGCTTCGCACGTGTGCAATTAGGATTATAAAAATGACACTTTCAATATTTATCATTGATTTTAGAGGCACGCTACAACCAATTTTCACAAAGCTTTGACAAATAATTATATTATTTACCTATAAGGTCCTACATCCCATTCAGCGTATTTTTTCATTGATGAAGGACGAAGTTACCTATAATATGAGCGACTTTACACCATGACCCAGTATTCTGTTCCGTATACATAAAATATTACGATTAGTATACGGAGACCATATATGAACTGGGGCTGTATAAACCCCCTCATCCAAATTCACTCTTTTGAGTCCCTGTAATAGCTCTAGTTAAATACGAACATATCGGCTTAGCTAGGACACAGATAATAAATACTACGTTAGGAGTTGAGCGCTGCGCAGGCGGCGAGATAAGTATTTACTACAGACAACTTTATTAGCAACCTTGTGTAGGCACCTTACTAGCGAGACCAATCTAACCACCACATCAGAAACACTACAAGTACACTTGCTTAACACAGTGAATCAACCACCCACATTCAGAAACACTATTGCTTAACACAGTGAAACAAACAAGAAATCCTAATTAAGAAATTTTATTACAATAGCAGTCATATTGCTAAAAACTATTTCTTCCAGATAACCTTTATGTGATTTTCATTAATACAGGTTTTAAATTTTCATACTTCTGCGTATTAACCTAAAGTGTCACAAACTTTTTGTAATCATGAATGTCTCTCGAGTATGGCTGCGAATGCGGAACAACACAATGGAGAAAATCTATGGAAATATTCATTTTGATTGTAATTATTACCAGACTAGCGATCTCGGCGAACTTCGTTTAGTTGCCCTCGTCGGCCCCGTCCCCGTTGCATAGTTATTTAAGTATCCTATATTTCATCACCGTTTAAACCTTCCCTGGACTTCCACGAACATTTCAAGACTAAAATCAGCTAAATCGGTTCAGCCAAAGAAGCAAAACAGTAAAAGCTTCGACCTTTTTTCTTTTTTTCCCGTTTTTATGCATAACCAGATCCAAGATGATGTACTTAATAACTAGATTAGGTACTTACAGGCTACAAAGTCCCACCAACTTATCTGAAGAAACACGAGACAGCATGGCGCCATGATCGAAAAAGGTTGCCGCTTTTTACAAAAATAAACACTACTGGTTATTTTTAAAATTCTCCGTTACTACATGTTAATAAATTAAAAGCGTATTTTATATTGCATAACATATGGTGGAATTAACACCGAATGGCATTTTCTACCAGCTATACCTAAATACAAATAAGATGTGGGCCATTCTATTGTTTCCCTTCCTTACTCGCTATCACCTATAAAAATAATGAGTTCATGAAAATGGATTTATTGAACAAAATATATCATTTAAATTATATTAGCCGGTATTTGATAATACGCCTATTTACAATTGTTTACGCGAATTTTTGAATATCAATAATGATAACTGGCTTGTACCGGTAGCAATGACGTTTTTAAAGTGATATTTGTAGTTCCACGTTTGGCCATTCTTCAGATAAGTTTGTGGCACTGTACATGCTATGGCAGAGCAATTTTGAGTTGGCAACGGAATCGCGTTTTAGAACCATGACTGGCTGTCATAAGTAGAAGGACACACACAGGCATCTATTTTTTTACAGATATAAGAAACAGAAAGTGTAAGCCAGATAATGCCGTTAAAGCTCATAGATAGATAGTATTTCAATTTTTAATTCCATAGTTTTCTCTTTACCAATATCTCAAAACTACTGAACCGATTTTGATGATATTTACACTGGTCCATAAGGCAGAATATACTTAGTTGATTAAAACAATATTTATGGCTATACGAGATCTCGTTTCCAATATATCCGTGAATAAACACAAAATTTTACAAATATGTACATTTATGTCACCTTAACACGTTCCGGGACACTACTCCAGACACAATAGATGTTTTATTGTTTTCAGGCCTGTAGGCGGGCACTGTCCCGGAACGTGTTAATATAAAATATTGTAAAAACCGCGAGTTCACAATCTTATGGTTCAAAATCCGGTAGATCGTAACCTGTCGATTTATTGTGAACAGGCTCGACATGATTTAGGATTTACAATTTTATTGATACTTACATGTTTTCCTATCCTAACCCACCACTTTGCCCAATGATTCGTCATTTCAGCTAACGTTAAAATGTATGAAGTTCGGTGCAGTTCACAATAAATCAACAGATTACAATTTAACGGATTTAAACCGTTAGATTGTAATCACGCGGCGATACATACAATATGACGATGACATACACAAATATCAAACATACGGACAAACATACACTTGCATATAACACACTTGTTTTGACGCCTAAATAAATCATCACATCATACTCAAATATTATCATATTCCAACGATGTCAGAACAAAAAATACAGGTTGAATTGAAAACCTCCTTTTTTGAAGTCGGTTCAAAACTTGACTTAGTAAGACTTGCAGCTATCAGCTTACATTTTGTTAGGTTGTTACTAAAATGCATATAGTTTCGGATATATCTGCCATCAAAAATGTTACCTTCGAACCCTTCCCTCTCCTCCCGGCTTCGGACTGGGACTTTTGATATGTTAACCTCTTAACTAGTCCAAACAAAGTTACGAAGTCAAAAATGGTGTTTCAAGCGATTCCCTCTATTCCATTCTTGGTCTAGTGATTTATTTACGAACTTTAGGTTGCCAGATTTTTGGCGCCCAACGTGGTGGCTGGCTAAGCTACGCGTCATTTATTGTGTGGGCTGCCATCCTACATAATAATTAATAATCACCCATAGGTTGGCTTTTGTTTTCCTCTTTCGTCCATCCTCTTCTCGGTCAATATAACAATAGAATAGAGAGATACTATTTCAATAACACAAGTATTAAGTTACTAATGGACTACCTTTTGAGCTATCAATCAGGGATAGGGGTGAGTTCCTATAAAACGTGAGGTTAATATTAGCCGGGCATCAGTTACTTTGAGGACTCCGAACATAACGGACGCTATAATGGTAAGAAATAATGTTGTTGGTTGTATAATAATTTATTAATTGTCTTACTAACAGAGATATGATGTTTTGTTTGTGTTATACACCTATATTTACGTTGTTTTCTTTTTCAAAAAGCTTGTACTTCTGTTCCAGATTTCTAAATCCCTTGTTCGGTTTATCGTGTGTTGCGGCTTGTACATTTTCGTACAATCATTCACACCAAAAGTTCTAACGACTAAGAGAACTTCAGGCGTCGAAGAGTATATGATTGGTGAACAGAGGACTCGCAGACGACAAAACTATGTAAATCAATTGGGAATAGATAATGAAATCTTTGAGAATATCGATGAAGTCGGACCATCATATGACACCAAACTGACGAAGAATGAACCAGAAATGACTAAAGAGGAATTGCCGGCATTTATAGTAGATTACGCTAATATGATACGAAATGACATAATTTTATTAGACAACTCTGTTGAAACAAGAACTCGGAAAAGGGGGAACATCAAAGTTGAAAAACACAACGTAAGTATGATGTCTAAAATAATATTTACCTAGGATACGAATAGTTTATCTTGGTACGAAGTTATAATTGATATACATCTTTAAAAATAATTTGTTTTCTAGCAGGCTATACCCGAGCCACCATGCAACTGTGAATATAATGTAAGTACCCTACTTAAGTATGTACAGAAAGTCTTGATATATTTCATTTGAATTGGTGAATTTGAACTTAGGTGCCGCATCTTTTAAAATTTAACTATAACCGGCAGCCATGTTTTTGTAAATGAAATGACGCTTAATGAAGATAATGTACAAGATGGTGCAACTGAGCCTTAGAATCATAAGTAAGACACATTAGTCTTATGACAAAAAAGTTCAAAGGATACACATAGTAACATACAGTGTTAAGTGTGGATATATATCAGTCTAATAATGTTATGGCTTATATTGTCTATCGCTGAAAATTTAATGAATATAAATGCTTTTTTTCCAGAATGTCAGTATTGACTTAGGTGAAGACTACTACCCCCAATTTGTAGAAAACAGAACATGTAATGAACAAATGTGTTCGGATTTCTATAAATGTCGATCAAACGTGTACGAGGTTTGTAAAAGCAAAGCAGCTTTAAAAAGCTAGCTTAAATATTTTTACGAATGTTTGTTTACACTATAAATTAGTACTAAACTAATTTACTTTTTCAGCTTACAGTATTGAAAAGACGAAGATCTTTACAAGAATCTCAAGAAAAATTGCCGAGTGACCTAAGGCACCGTTGGGTGGCTGAGAAAAAACTTGTGACTATTGGGTGCGTGTGCACTAAAGACTATGTCACAAATTATAGACATCAGGGATGAATGAAATCAAGACAAAACGGACCAAACGAAGATTTTACATAGAGGCCACATCCCGTTCCTGATAAAACCTAATATTTTAAGATGTTATTTAGATTAATTGATAAAGGTAATAGGTTTAAATATGAAGTATATTCTAGTATAGCTAAGAACTTTTGGTTATGTGTCCAAAACCTAAATTAAAATGTTAGTTTACGCTAAGAATTAAGGGACATTTATATGAATGCAATATGGAATTTAATTGTGATTAAATGAAAAACAATGCTTTTCCTTAAATTGTAGTTGTTTATTTAAGAACCAAACATTACATTGTAATATAGTAAACTACACGCTAAATCTATAATAATATGAAGGTGTAAGTATCTAACAACCTTCGTATATCCAAAGATCATAATTTACAATTGTTTCATTTAAAATAACGCTTCTAGATAATTTATGAACTGTTTTGAAATTATGCGTTCCAAAAAATAGCTTTATTTATAAAATAATGATGGTTTACATCGAGAAAATAAAAGCACAACACTGATGCAAAACTTCAAACTTAAATATGTACAGTTTCTTACGAATTATTCTCAGCTTCAGATCCACAAAATATCAAATTGTTTGATGATTTTGTTAAGTTTGTTATTAAATTCAACTCATAGGATGGATAATGAAAGTACTGTTAAGTAGATGCTAACTACTTAGAAACCTATTTACATTTATCTTGTCATCTTGTTTACACTCTAATATACATAGTATAAAATTTGTGTAATAAGCGCAGAACGTCGCCAATAGTGATTAATTCAATTATGTATGGTCACCCACCCAGAAGCATATAGAGGTTACAAGTGAGTGTTGATAACAATGTTTTAGTAAATCAAAATGTCATGTTAGAAGGTTTACTTACACATACGATTTCGAATCAATCAGCGCCTTTCGTCACGGCGACGAACAATCGATAAAACCGATACATGCGTATGGCGTTCAAAAAATAGAGCTGATTTCAAATCAAAAAACCATTTGAGATGTTACTCAATAAACGTTTCAAATAATTTAAATTTTTATGTCAAAATATTCGTGTTTGTTGCTATGCGAAGAAGCACTCGCGCGCTTAAAGGTCTGGGACCACTGCATTGTACCATACCATGACCGTGCTAAGAGCGTATCAGACACGAAAAGCAACGCGATACGCTTTTTTTTAGCTCACTGATCGGATCTACAGCGTTGTCATAACGTTATATGCAGCGAGCGAGAGCTTATTTTGCTGGTGCCAATAAACACGCATGGAGCGCAGCATACTAGGGGTTAAACTGTCCGACCGAATCCGAAACACCACACTACGCTCCAAGACGCTCATCACCGACATCTCCCAAAAAACTGCTCAACCTGGGACTGGGCTGGTCACGTATGCCGCATTTCGGATGACCTCTGGGCCAAAATCTGCACCGACTGGATCCCCTTGATCCCCCAAATGGAAGACGGCCACGCGGTAGACCCAGAAAAAGATGGCGTGACGAGTTGGACTCGTTTAACAGAGACAGGCAGGCAGTTGCCCAAAATCGTGGAGAGTGGAAAGGGGGTAGGGAGGTCTTTGCCCTGCAGTGGGACACTACGGGCTCATAATAATAATAAACACACTCCATGTGACGGTCATGGTATGCTACGGTGTAGGCAGAAACTGTACAAAAATAGTGAACCTATAAAGTGACAATTTACTCGCAACAAGTAATCATCAGCCCATTTCTGTTTTACCTGTAGTCGGCGTGATAGACAACTGAGTCGTCATTTCCCGGTCTATCTCGCTCACACTTGCCGGTAGTGTGGCGCACTGCATAATCTAATTCTGACCTCGCGACTCAATTGGTCAGTCGCTAACGCACCGACTATAGTTATAGTAGTTAAACACTCGCTTCCTCTGCCACCATAAATCATTCACGCGCTAGGGAGTGAACCGTGCGCGGACGCGCTTACCGATAATTGTGTAGTTTACAGTGCAACACTACGCCTCCCAATATGGGCTTCGAGTGTGAAAGAGATAAGTATGCGCTGTCGCAGTCCCACTTATTGTCGCAGAGGAAGCGTGTGTTTAATATTACTACAGTATGTGATGTACGGAACAAGTAAAGTGCGACAAGGATCTTCTGGCCAACAGATGACATTGACAGGGGGCGTTAGCATTCAAGAAGGTAGCCAGAGCAAGAAAATCTCCATTGATTCAGGGAGTCTATTATTTATTAGGGTCTTTTTTTATCCATCCATGGCAAAGTCAAAGAAAAGATTTCTTGGATTAGATGGAAATGTCGTTGAAGGCATTTTCTACCATAAGATGCATATCATGTCCCACCGATTTTCGGCGCAAAACAATTGTATTAATAATAAAAATAATAGGTGTTTAGCTCTACTGTATTTAAAAACAACAATATTAATAGTTTACACAGAACACGTAAAAACAAAAGGGAAAATCGGAAAACCTCTTGTAAGATTGGGGAGATTTCGCTACACTCGATCTGGCAACCGCATTTTTGAAAAATTTACAGCGTTAGTTCCGGCTGTCACCGTTGGCCAGAAGATCCGTGTCGCACTGTAGAGACGGTGCTAGTTACTGGGAGCGGCGCGAGCGCTCAGACGCTGTAGTCGGCGGAGAGCGGCACGGTCTCGTGCGCGGCGGGCGCGGGCGCGTCCAGCTGCGGCATGATGTGCGCGATGGCGGCGCGCGTCTCGCTCACCTACAGATCAAAATACCGTTTTTAAAATAAATAAAAACGTTCAAACCTTTTTTTGGATAATTATAATTTATTTAAACCATTTAATTTAATTTAATAGAATTTCTTCTTATCAGCTAACAACTAAACAACCTAATGTATTACGAGCCTGAAAAAGTAAACCTGACGTATGACGAGCTGTTGGTAGATTTTATTTGGATATTATCTAAGTATTGATTTTTGAAGGTTTCAGATTCGTTTTTTTTATACTTTGGCGAAACAATACTATGGAGCATTTTACAAAATATTAAGATTATTTTACATAAATTGATTCAGCTGAAAGATTTCATTAATTTATTACAATTGATCTCTAACTTCATTTTAAAAGTATTCATGAATGTACACACTTCCCAGGTAGTATTCGTTTCAAATCATTTGGTTTGTATTCAAAAAGTACTCACCATGCCCATCTCACGGCGCAGCACCTCCTCGGTCACGGTGTGGATGGACTTGAACTTGAGGTTGATGCCGTGCACCTTGAACACGTGGTTGTTGAGGTTTACCTTGTAGCTGAACGCCACGTTGCACACCTGGAAATTGACGTCAAGCCTTGCTTCATAAAAACTTATTCATAATAAGACTTGTTGATGAAAAAATACCTTAGCGGCGCTCGAGTGTACAGTGCGACAAGGATCTTCTGGCTAGCATTCAATAAGATAACCGGAGCAAGAAAATCTCTCTTGATTCAGGGAGTCTTTTATTTACTAGGGTTTTATTTTACCCAATTATGGCAATGTCAAAGAAAAGATTTTTTGGATGGAAATGTCGTTGAGGGCTTTTTTTACCATGCATATCATGTATGTTCCAACGATTTTAGGCGCAAAACAATTGTATTATTAATAAAAACCATTGAAAATTAAAACTTTATTGTAGGAGTTTAGCTCTACGGTATTTAAAAACAACCATATTAATAGTTTACACAGAACACGTACGAAAATAAAACAAAAGGGAAAATCGGAAAATCTCTTGTAAGATTGGGGAGATTTCGCTACACTCGATCTGGCAACCACATTTTTCAATTTGACAGCGCTAGTTCCGACTGTCACCGTTGGTCAGAAGATCCGTGTCGCACTATACCTAACTATTCGCTGTGTGCGTAGTAGGTGGTGGGGGAACCTTAATCGATAACAGAGCGCTGTTATTACTACCAGCGGGTAGTGGTGACCAAAAACAACAACATTGGGGGACGTCGTCTATCATAATTTCTCTAGCAATTTTAGAACAAAATATTCGTATCCGTGCAATATATTTTATTAATAAGTAAAAATCGAAACTAAAGAATAACGTAATTGAAAAGAATAAATTGATAATACAATATTCCGTTGTAATAACTTTGGTTTAATTTTCGTAATGACAGCCAGCCATTTGTCATTTCAATGTCCCCCAATAGTTTGTGACACTGTCGTCGCGCACGGTCCCAATGGGGTTTAAAACTTTAAAATATAACAGGTTTACAGAAATGTGCATGAAGAGGTTGATGTTCTTAGTCAACTTATTTATAATCATTTTAATTAAACATCATAAAAAGTTGATAGCTATTCAGCTACTAGTAAGTTAGGTTAGCAACGTTTATCATAAGACTAACCTCACAAGAATACGGCTTAACGCCGGTGTGAGTGATTTCATGGTTCTGCAGATGGTGTTGTTGTGTAAAACTTTTCGAGCAGAACGAACAGACGAACGTTTTCTCGCCCGTATGTATTTTCATATGGCGCCGTAGGGCCGTCCCCTGTAATAACGAAAGGGTGTTGAGTGTACCTGACAGGAGTAGGGCCGCTCGCCGGTGTGCATTCGCTCGTGGTTTTGCAACTGATGCTTCGCATTGAACGACATGGTGCACGTGGCGCATTTGAACGGCTTGTACCCGGAATGTATACGCAGGTGCCGGGTCAAATCGCAACGCTGAAATACATCATTCGCGCTTAGGTTTAAAGATCTTTATTCTCATACAAAATTAAAATTCATTTTCATTGTGATAAAAAATATAACATAATTTAAATTAAAAAAAAATCAATTTGATCTTACATTGGATCCCACTCAAACTAATTGCAGTGATTTTATTTAGGAAATTGATAGACAAATGTCATCAAACAATTACATGGACTTCAAGGCACTTTAATTTCATGTGTATAAACATAAATGAGGGAATACTTACAGCAATAAATCTCTTGTTACACAGTTCGCAAGGGAATGGTCTCTCTCCCTTATGTATTAGATTATGTCTGTAACAGAAATAAAAGTTTTAGGTCAATGAACTTGCTGGTGAAAATATTTATATGTATTTCTAAATGATTTTAGATGTGGAAGTTTACCTGACTAAAGACTTCTGACTGTAAAATCCAGCGCCGCAAATCTCACAAATGTGATCTTTGACTCCAGAGTGTTGTTTAGCATGAACAAGCAAGTTGCTCTTCTGGGAAAATGTTCTGGTGCATTGAGTGCATGAGAACTTCTTTTTCTCTGTAAAAGCAACAGTTTTTTTTTATATAAAAACTAGTTTAGAGAGTAGGCAATTCAGCAGCAAATGCAGCAAAATTTTATATTTACAAACCTTGATGAGTTGCAATATGATTTCCCAAAGTGAAGGTAAGAATACCACAGATAGGGCACACCATCTTTTCTCTCTGCTTAACAATAGGTTTGGCAGCTCTCACCATCCTGACAGGCTTGTCGGTGCGACGCACCAACTTGCCCTGCTCTGAGGATGCCGGTGAAGCTCTTACTTTGTAATTAGGATGTACTTTGAGAACTGTGGCGTCCTTGGGTCTCTTCAACAGAATTGGTGGTCCTCTGGACCCATTCTTCATAATTGGATCTAAAAATAAATTGGTTTCAATTTTATTCTAGGAATGCAGTGTTTCAAAAGAATTAAAGTGCTATGATAGATAAGGTGCTCTTATTCCAACTTCTTAGTTACTATTATTTAGTAACCGCTTTGGTTTCGGAACACCATTATACTCACAGCAAGTGATCATTGTAGATTTTGTTTTACCATCTTCACTTTTGTATGTATCATCAGATTCTCGCTTTATCTTGTTTACAACTTTTACTCTTCTTACAACAGTTTTATTGCCTTTGAATACTTTAATTTCAGACAATTTAGGCTTCTTAAACTTAGTTTTAAGTTTTTGTGTTGGTGGCATATAGTCATCATCATCATCATCTTGGAATATGTCGTCATCTAAGTATTCAGCCTGAAAACAATATTAAGAAATAGAAAAATTCAAAACTTATTAATTATAAATTATTAATAAAATAGGATAAACTTACATCATGATCACTGGTATCAGAGACAATTTTAGTAGATTTCCAAGTTAAATCAACTTCAGCATCCAATGGGGCACTTATGGACTCCTCATTGGGCTCAACCTTTCGAATAACAGTATTTGCAATGACAATATTCTTCCCCTCAATGGTCTCAATAGGTTTTGAACTAGTATCAGCTAGAACATCAATTTCCATCTCCCATTTTGGTTCCGATTTAATAGTTAAAGGTCCAATTTCACTTTTTATGTCCGTAAAAGAGTCAAATGCAATTTTTTTTGTTGGTTTATTTGCACTTGCTCTTGCTAGCATTTTTCTGAGCTTCTTATCAGTCCTAAAATTAAAATAATATTACTGCAATTGCATGTACTGTTTCAGTCATGCGTCTGATGAAAACTCTCATGTGCTCACCTTTCTGCCACAGTTTTAAGCAGATATGCTTTCTCCAGTGCGGTGCAGCATTTTTGACAAATGCGATCTGGCAAACCATCGCAGGCCGCTACCTACACAGAAGGCGACAAGACATGAAATTGTGGGTAAGCAATCAGATTATTCTCATCAAATATAAACTACATTCAGTCACATAAATGAGTAGAAGGAATAGTCCTAAGATCGCAATAGGTACTTACTTTTACATCCGCTACTGCAGTCAGCATTTCAGCGTAATTCCCGGACAATTTATACTTGAACAGTGGACATAGAGGCTTTTTATTTGACAAACATATTCGACATGATTTCATGTCAATACCGTCGCTTGGATCAAGCATTTTTATTGTTTGAAGTGATGACAACAAAACTAAAAACAATAATATCGAAGAACGGTATGTCGATTAGAAAACACTACATCCACCACTAATTTTGCTGCGACCCACGGACTCGTTTGCTGTACCGACGCTGTGCCACCTTTTTGAGTTTTGGAAAGATAGGTAATTTCGTTTTCACATCACCACCACCACCTCACTATGATTAGTGTTCCATTTGTAAACAATAAAAATGTCAATAATTGAATTACAAACTTGAACAATAAATACTTGGAGGACTTAACTGTTTTTCCCAACTCTTCGTTCTAATGTTGAAACATGCAAAAAATGGAACACAGTTATTGGAACACGGCCATAGACAATTTCCTATCATAGACAACAAAACGGATGTGTCAAAATATAAAGCTCTGTATACACTTTGAGCAACACCACACCAATCACTATGCATGAGCTCTCGAACCACAGACTAGTAAGAGTATGCTCAAACTCTCCTCGACTTATACACACCTTACGAACTGTATTGTATTGTATGTACTGCTGTTTCCCTATTTTCTATGCGATTATCCGTCGCTACGCGCTCCTGCGCCTTAAGTCTTCGAGTGATCGAATGATGGATGATGGGATGGTGATGGTGACTGAGGCTCTCACCCACCGGCGCCGTCGCGCCGGTATTTTGTTTACATAGTCTGTGGAGTAGAGGCATGCGCGATCAGATGTCAAAAATAATGATGGTTACAGGAAAACAGGGTCGAATCTAATTTATTTTACTATTATTTTGTCCGTGTTTCAATGAATAATACAGCAGATGTCTTGTTTTCTTACATCATTAAGAATTTATATTATTTGTAATTTGATAAGTGTACGGCCCAAGTGGTTTAACATGATATAATGGCCTACGAAAATTGGTTGAGTCGTAGGAAAGGTAAATAATTCTTCTAAACTCCAAAATTTGGTGTTAAAAGCTTGTAATATTAACAATCCAATATAATCAAGTAATAGACAATTTATATCTTCGTGTTCTTGTAGGCAAACCAAGTGGCAATTTATTTAAGCTGGACACAAACAAAAGTAATGAAGAAAATATCAAAGAAATCATTCAAGGGTTGTACCTCAAGAAACCTTTTCAGAATGATCTATCACCCACCAGTAAAAATGTTCTGCCAGAAAGTAAATTAGGCCTCAGAGGGATGCCAAGAAACAATTCTGACAGCCGCAGATTGTCCTACTTAAATGCCTTAGTCACACTTTTATGTAAGGAAGATAGGTTTAATTTGGGGTTTACTAGTGATGAGTTAATGACATGGTAAGTGTATTAATTTTGAATGAAATATGTATACACAATTTGCATTTCAAACTTGGTCATTGATCAAGGCAACATGCAAGTTTTGGTGTATTGTGTACTTCATAGCATTTTTGCCCTTAAAAGGTAATAATTTTTATTCATGTTATATTTTTAGTATTCGTGCAAGTTTAGTGGACGAGTCTATGGTGATAAGAGCAGCAGCACTAAGAGTTTTACGATATTTGATAAAATCAGAAAGTGATGTTGCCACTTTTAACACATTGAAATTGCAATATCTTGTAACCAGGTATAGTCATTCATACATTTGTTTTTTATGTAACATTATGAAATGAATATAATTTATACAAACAGATGAAATTTTGGTGCATTACTACCAAATAAAGTACAGTCGCCAGCACATCAGGCTACCCACTTTTGTTGCAAACTTATTACAACTGCTTAAGATGCTGCAGTGTTTACCTTGACATGCTGTCGTCCGTACTTTAAATAAGCTTGCTTTATCAAAGATACTTACAATAAAAGCTTAGAGTATTTAACTTAAAACATCACAGATTGATATATCCACAAACAAAAGAATGTTGATAAATAGTAAATATATATGTATTCTTGTAAAAGGTTTTTGATAACTAAGTGCTTACCATAATAGTCAACAATGAAAGAGTATGGTTCTATGTTTCATTTTGGAACATAAATGGCTGTACCAATTTTACAAAATTTTAACTTCTTGTGTTTCCTGTTCTGTTTACAGATCTATAGATTTAATGCTTCGCAATGAAGAAGAGAGAGCACAGGCTCTTCGAGTAGTAAGACGAGTTGTTGCTGTAGTAGGTGCTGGAGGGAGCCAATCCACGTTGCGTCATCGGGCTGTGTATGTTGACCCAGGCTTACTGCGTTGCCTTATTGCTGTCACACGCGCTGGTAACACCGGTGATGGAACAGGGGACAGGCTTTCAAGACCTGCTATAGCAACCTTAGCAGAAATATGTAAGTAAATGATAAATGATAACATGCAATAAAATGCTCACTCACTCTTTGTGGCGTAGTAAAATCTACTATTTTCATTTCCCATTTCATAATAAAGTTGCTGGTTACCTTATCAAGTTACAACTGAAACATTTTGCAGCAAAGCTCTCCAAGAATTTTTAAATTTGCTGTCCAATATGAATTTATCAGACAGATCATAAATCTTTTATACAAATCTCTAATACAATATACAGGTGTCCAGAAGATGTCAAGCTGAAAACGCGTGAAAGGGTAGACTACCATGACAAAACTTTTTTACTTTTTATATTTTTTTAAAATTCTTATTTTATCAATTTATATAATTTTGATCTGATTATTATTTGATTATTCTGATTCTGATTATTCTATTGCTATGTAAGTCTGAATACATTTAGGGTATTCAGACTTACATAGCAATAGAAACAACTGAAAAAAATGAATATTCGTAGTCATAGTAGTCGAAAATCTATACTAATATTATAAAGCTGAAGAGTTTGTTTGTTTGTTTGTTTGTTTGTTTGTTTGTTTGAACGCGCTAATCTCCGAAACTACTGGTTCGAATTGAATAATTCTTTTTGTGTTGGATAGTCCAGTTATCGAGGAAGGCTATAGGCTATATAACATCACGCTACGACCAATAGGAGCAAAGATATAGTGGTAAATGTGTAAAAAACGGGAGAAAGAAGTCACTTTTCCACGCGGACGAAGTCGCGGGCAAAGGCTAGTATATTATAAGGTGACAATTTAGTGAATTTAGTAATGTTCATAATTTGAAAAGTTACCTAGTATTTTTGCCAATGACCTTTCCTGTGTAGCCTATCAAGTACTTTCGACTGGACCTCTATGTACGTGACGCACTGTATGTGCATCCTTATTTGGCTAATACTCTTTCAAAAAATCCTTCCATATGGAAATTCGTATAATTTATTTATAATATTTGTTTCTAAATCAATGAGTGCAAACCTTAAAAATACTTTTTCAGGTGTGCTGAATCCAGAGTTGTTCATTTCGTGCGGGGGCGTGATGGCGGTGACGCGGCAGCTAGCAGAGTGCGCGACGCCGCGGATGGCCGAGGCGCTCTGTGGGGTCCTGCTGCATACGCTCAACGATCCCCTTTCAAGGCTCGCTGCGAGGATCGACCTCACGTGCCTCAGCTCGCCGTATTGCGACTTCCACTTTCGACCCGCCGGGACCGATACTAGCAGGTTATATTTAGAAAACATTCGGAGGATCGGTAAAGAAAATATCATGTCTAGACTAAATACTATATTTTGAGCCAACTTTCACAAAAGTTATCCTTCTCTTCTCGCTTTGCGCGCAAAATTTTTATGTGACATCTGTTTGCATTCTCAGGGATGAGCGCGAAATGCGTTTCACCTGCAGCCGCCTAGCGCTGCTGTGCGTGCTGCGCAGCTGGCCCGGCCTGCTGCACTTCTGCCACCCGCGCAGCTCGGGCGGGCTGCACGCGCTCGTCGCCGCGCTCTACCTGCCGCGGCTGGAGGTCCGAGTGAGTGTCACGTTGTATAGCGAGCTGCGTCTCAGCCGCGGCCGCCTAGCGCTGCCGTGGTGCTGCGCGGCTGGCCCGGCCTGCTGCACTTCTGCCACCCGCGCAGTATGTGCAGTGGCAACGGGATAGTCACTCGACTTTTGGGCGACTATCGCTCAACGTATTAATAAAGAGCACCGTGACAATCGCGCTGCTACGACTGCGCGGCTGTCGCACTGCTTTCGACCTGTGTCGAATGTGAATGATCTCGGTATCGTAGCAAGCATCGGCAACTTAAATTTCTTATGGATAGAACCTAGATAGAATATTGTATTATTTATTTTATTGGAATCACTTGAAGACCTTTTTAAGATTGCTTTACTGTTTCTAGAGAGAAGGAAAGCTGAAAAGGGTTTTGTTTAATACAATCCTTTTAACGTATTTGTGTATGTTAAGGCACATCTATGTATAAATTGAAAGAGTGTAGGGGCAGCCAAAAAGATCTTCAATATTTCACCTACCTGACTTAGTTATAAATAATTGTTTTTTTATTCCAGAAAGCAATACTGGATTTGCTTTATGAACTTGTTGGATTGCCACAGCCAGAATGGACGGATGAGATTTCAGTGGCCCTAGCTGCCGTCGATCCGTCTGACTTTCAAGTATGTATTCTCATTGTACTATCGAGGTCACGTCGCCTAACCACCATAAAATCCAAAATAGCTGGCACCTCTTGTTTAAAGTGACGCGAGTTTTTGTGGTTTTCGTTTAAAAGTAAGAAAATAAATAACATTTATTTATTTCAGTATGTCAACTTACTAGGAGCACTTGTACTAAAAGTGTTTAGGCGAAAGATACCTCGATAGTAAATCATGATAATAAGTAGATATGTTTTGATGAATAAGATCTTTAATATTGATGTGAATGTGCAGGATACCTGGCGACTAAACGAAGGGTTTGTTGCTGCGGAGGGCACCGCCATATTACCTCATTTATGCGCTACTGGACCTGATATAACTGAAATTCATCTCGCACTTTTGCTTCAGTGCTTTTTAGAGGTGAGTTTCAATCGTTCTCTAAATTAAATATTTCCCTCATAAACACTTAAAAAATACATGTGAACATTACTTTTTCAGGCTGGATTATTGGACGGGCTAGCTGAAGTGATAGTAACGAGTGATACATTTATATCGGTCAGAGCGACAGTGTTACTAGGTCAACTATTACATTTAGTCCATTTGTTCCTACCGTCTCAAATATGTAGTATAACTCCGGCGCTGCCGTCGCTCATGTCACAGGCTTCGGCGGGGAAGCCGCAGGCTTTAGCGGCTATAGCAGCCTTGCGTAGACTTCATTCTATGCTAGAAGCGCGCCCGGCTAGCAGTAGCTTATTCCTAGACCACATCATACAGTACTGCAGCGGTGCGTTCAAAGAAAAAACCGAGGACACGACAAAAAGTAGAAAAGAAAAAGACAACGCCAACATGGCGAAACCGAAACTCGACACGACGTTGCACAACGACAACAGCGTCGAGTTTCTAGACGACTCCGACAACGAGAACGAACCTAAGAGACACAGTATTGGATCCCGGCCTGACTTGGCGAACAGGAACGTAGGGGCTTTAGTAAAGAGTAAAAGTGTCAGTTCTAGAACTAGCGCGGCCGTGAGTAAAGTCACTAAATCGGCCAAACTGAATCGGCTGAAGCTGTTCGAGCGAGACAGCGATATTCTTATCCGTACTACGTTAGTCATGCAGAACAAGGATGGAAATACTTGGGATTGGGAGATAATTCGAACGATATTGAAGGTATGGTGATTTTGTTATAGTGTGAGAGGATAAGCTTGTCACCGCCTGAGGTATGTAACTGTAAAGGGGTGAGCGCGAAAATTCAAACGCACGCTTGACCTAACTATAGCTAGACCGCTACATTGAGACTTCGCCTGCGGGCCGGGGGGGCGCGGGGGGGAGGCGGAATACACCCGCCCGCGCCCCTCACGCACCGCGTCGTATTTGCGACACACCTTTTACTTGGTATAGCTATACGTAGAAATAAAAACTCACTGACTTGACCTCAGATATTTGTATAGTCTGACATTTCTTTACCACCTAGTAGGTCCTAGCACTTACCTGGCGTGACTGGCTTACCTGCACTCACTATATGTCGAGGTAATTGAGATGGGCATTTGTTTGATATTGATTTGTTGAATGTTTTAAGGAAAACGACAGTGCACCAATACTGAATCTGAACGACAGCAGCCACAGGGCGTGGGTGGGCCGTATTATAAACTACTTAAAACCGTCGTCCAACAAGTACTCGCATACTGACCTCTCGACCACGGGATATGGCCACTCCGCTACGAGGGCTGGCTGCCAGCTGATAAGGCATCTGTTGAGGCATAACGATGTGAGTAATTTTAGTCATTCATCATCATCATTATCAGCCAACGGACGTCCACTGCTGAACATAGGCCTTCCCCACAGTTTTCCACATCGACCGATCACAAGCAGTCTGCATCCAGTGTGATCCTGCGATCTTTACAAGGTCGTCTGTCCATCTTGTCGGTGGACGTCCTATGCTGCGCCTTTGGTCGAAGGGTCTCCAATCTAGAACTTTTCTGCCCCAACGGCCATCAGTTCTTCGCGCTATGTGCCCTGCCCATTGCCATTTGAGCTTGCTGATTGTCAAGAACTTTGAGAAAGAGGTCAATCGACGTATCCAACTCGCCTAAATAAATAGTTTGTTTATAATCAATTGATCAGCACAACACTATTTGAGCAAACTATAACATATGCATTACGCATTTACGGCAGACGGCCTACAACGAAAAACTAAATCCTTCAATACGATCATCGTATTGTGGATTCATAGCATTTTTTGTATGCAATCCTTATTACGAAATGCTTCGGATCCGCAAAACGATAATCGTATGTATTTCGTTTTTTGTTGTAGGCCTTGTCCTCTTTCATTTAGGTAAGCTGTAAAGGTTCAAGGTTAAAGGTTAAAGTTACGTAGTTATTGCTAGGAGTGGGCGTTAATTTAACAAACTGTTTTTTTAAACAGCTTTTGTAATGTTAACGAATTAATAGATTTTCGTTCACCGCAAAATTAAATTTATCAACTATTTTATTTAACGATTTCCGAACGCAACGCGTGGATTAATTCAACGCGCAGTCGCTTGACATTATCCGAAGCTGCTTTTTCTTAACCAGTTGAATTTATTAGCTGTTTCTCTTAACGACTTAACAACTGTTTCGAATAATAAACTGCTACGTCCAATTCTGTTGATATTACTGCAAACCAGTTAATAACGTTAACTGCTTTTTTAACAGGTTATTAGTTTGTAATTGACAGTTTCATTTCGTTAACGCAAAAACCGTCTAACGTCCCACCCCTAGTTATTGCTACACGGAAGCGGAATGTATATAAAAGTGTCCGTCACCGAGGAGAGCGTTTATTGCACTGAAAATTACAGTATCAAATAAAAGACTCGTTACGCACGCTTGCGTTTTCTCTTCGCCGTCATCATAACATCGAGCGTGTTCGTATAGGCCTCCTGAATTATCTCCCACATCCATAAATTTCATATCATGTACGTCTCTTCCAGCCGGACTGCCACAAGATGCTCGAAGAGCTATTTCTAGACGTGAGCCGTCAAATAGAAGCGATCGAGACGGGCATCAAAGCGCACGGCTGCCTCTTCAGCCCGCAGCACATGTGCAACACCATGTGCCAAATGTACTTCCTGTTCATTGGGCAGCTGTGCCACTCGCATAATGGGCTGAGGCTTTTTAAGGAGACTAGGCTGTATGAGAAGTAAGTAAATTGTAATTTTATATAAGTTTTTATAGTGGTTTGTCACTATACAATGGTGGTTTTTATACTTTATCAAATAATAGCGACCCGCTCTTACCTTGTACTGGTGCAGTAGCCTGTATAACGAAGCTGACTACTCTTGTTCAAATAATGCTTAAAATTGGCCTAGTACATTTGAGTTAATCTAATATAGTACATTTATGTTATCTAAATAGCTAGATACATAACTCTTATTTATGTGTAAGAGTTTGACAGGCTTTTGTTTCACCAATATAAAATCTTTTATCTGTAGATGCTACCATAGTGTACTCTTGAGTTTATCGTGCAAATTATTATTTTTTAAATAAAAAAACTATGATTTTCAGTCTGCTAGAACTGTCGACGAAGACTCACCACAGTTGCTACGTGAAGCTAGTTGTGTCTAGTTTGGACTACACACTAGATTCCTACCCGCGGGACATTCTTGCCAAGACCCTCACGTGCAGTATACAAGCCTCAAGGCTATACACGACACAGTTCCTAAACGTGCTTCTCCGTGCTTCGAAAAAATCCCACGATTTGGTGCGAAGAAAGACGAAATTGAAGAAGAATTTCACCCAAGAAAATGTGAAACCTCTGAATAGAGATGAGGGAGATGTAAATGGTGTTGATATGGATACGTGGATTCTAAAAATGTTGGTTGGGCAGGTCAAGGATGAGTCGAAACAAGTCGTGAAGACGGCTCTTTCCGTTTTGGAAGAAGCCTACAGCGTTCCTGTGAGTATACAGCTGGTTTAACTACATTACGAATTACAGAAGTAGAAGTCTCCTAAAACAAGACAAAACTGATAGACATGTAGAAATAAGTAAAGATTTTACACTACGACTGTACC